>CM035785.1:15719330-15906830 GCA_020466265.1 Siphamia tubifer
GCAAACCTGAGGTATGTGAACGAGTACCAACCGGACGTCAGTAAAGTCAAACATCTGCGAGTTCTAGTCTATGGACCAGTTGGAGCTGGAAAGTCCAGCTTCATCAACTCTGTCAACACGGCGGTCCTGGGTCGGATGGCCATTCCAGCGGCGGTCAGTCCAACGACTACAGCCTTCCAATGCTTCACTACTGAGGTACAAACCAATGGGCTGGTGGAAGGGTAGGGTTAGGGGAGGGGGGGAAGAACACCACTGGGATTTTATAGGCAGTGACCTGGAACAGATACCAGATATTCTGTAGGAAGGTAGATTTGTTTATTATTTAATTAAAGAAAAGGTGCCTTATCAAAAACAATAAAATAAAAATTAAATAAATAAATAAACCAGAACATTAGAGCATCAGACAGAACATGACAGATTGTTGTAGTGCAGGGGTGTTAAACTCATGGTTGCAAACTCGTGGTTATGGGCCACATTCAGTCTAATATGGTATAAAATGGGCGGGACCAGTAAAACAATACAAATAACAGGATAAAAACATATAAATCACATGAACTCCAAAGTTTTTTCTTTGTTTTTGAGCAAAAAAAGTCATATTCCACAATGAAAATGTTTACATCTATGAACTGTATATGAACATAGCATAAATAAAAATATTAACAACCTGATAATTGTGGAGAAAAGAAAAGTTGACAATATTACTCTTAAGGTTATCATTATACATGTGCATCACAATTTACAGATAACAGTGGATTTACAAATATGCACAACATTTAGTTACATTCAGCATATTGGGAAAATTCCACATATGTTTCAGGTTATTCACATTATTTGTAACAGGCTAGTGTTTTTATTTATTTATTCACTTATTTATTTATAACAAAGAAGACATTTTGCAGTTTTGATAATTTATTGTTTATTATGATTTAGTCTGATCCATTTTAGATCAAGTTGATGTAAATGATTTCAACTTCCTTAATTATTAATATATTCTGTGTAATTTTTGCATTTCACAAATTAATCCCAGGGACTGGATTCGACCCTATGGTGGGCTGGATTTGGCCCCCGGGCCTTATGTTTGACACCTATGTTCTAGTGGCTGGAGGTCATATATTTTATCAGTTACACTAAGTCTTTGTGAAACAGTGTAAAACTCACACAGTGAAGAAAGGCAGAGGTCTTTAACCTCCTAAGACCCTACCTCTTGCATGGCACACATTTTTAATTTCTCTTGGCTATTTGGGGTATTTGGGACCTGGTGAGTTTAAAAACAAAGAATTATATATATAGTATAATAGTATTACACTCTTTTAACATCATGTGGTGGGTAGCATAATGTCCTCGTAAGTGGGCACCTGGCCCTTGTAGAACAAAATGTGGTATTGTGGTCTAGACAACAGAAAGTCCACATATGTGGACGCCAGGTCCTAGAAGGTTGACAGAACATCAGGGAGAACATCACAGAATGTTCTAGTGGCTGTAGATAATTTTTTTTCAGTCTAATTGTAACCCTTTGTTTGTTAAACAGTATAAAAGTCACACAGTGAAAAAAGGCAGAGGTCTTTACCTGCCCGTCGTCTTCACTGACATTATGGGGCTGGAGGACGAAGACACTGAAGGGGTCCGAGTGGAGGACATCATGTTGGCCCTAGAGGGACACGTCGGGGAGGGATACAAGGTACAACCCACCCCCCAAACAAATTGGCCCAGACCCAAAATATATAGTATCGGTATCATCAATGGTGATTACGTTTTCTTCCAAAATAATTGAATGCAATGTGAATCTTAACAATGATGACATCTATCCTCATGCCTGAAGGTCACCATTATAATAAATGAAAGCAGCTAGGGTGTGGCCAATGAGAAGTAGAGTAGGGCGGGGCCAATGAGAGGCAGAGTAGGGTGGGGCATGGCATCATGAGAGAAAAATGGGTAATCTAACTGGTTTAATATAATTCAATAACATTTTATTTATTACTTAATTATTTCATATGAATGAAGGGTGTGAAACTAGTAGTAGTTGTACTCATGAAGTAGTATTTTTCAGGTGTACTACTATTACACATTAAGGAATATCTTTCAGATGTACTAGCTGTAGTAGTAATATTACTGACTAAGGAATATTTTTCACTACTTGTAGTAATAGAATTACGGTTCCGGTTGCTTTTGTCCATTTCCAGTTCAATCCTGCTTGTGTACTGAGGAAACGCAACCTCCAATACAACACTAACCCGTCACTGGACGATCAAGTGCATGTGTTGGTTTGTGTGATTTCTGCAAACTGTCCATACATCAGCACCGGACTTCAATGCAAGATGAAACGTATTCAACAAACTGCCACAAATCTGGGTAAGAACAACAAATCACCACCAATCTGAGTATAAATACAACAAACCACCACAAATCTGAGTATAAATAATGAATGAAATATGAAATAATGTCCACATGCAGTATTTACTTCTTCATTCTGGGTTAGGGTTAGTTTAAGATGACTTCATTAGTTTATTTGTGTGACTTTACAGGGATTCCTCAGGTGGTGATTTTCACCCATATTGATGAAGCCTGTGAAGAAATCTACAATGATGTGAAGAATGTTTATGAGAGCAGACACCTTAAGCAGAAGGTGAGTCAAACCCTAAACCAGAAGATGAGGTCAAACCCTAAAGCAGAAGGTGAGGTAGAACCCTAAAACAGAAGATGAGGTAGAACCCTAAAGCAGAAGATGAGGTAGAACCCTAAAGCAGAAGGTGAGGTAGAACCCTAAAGTAGAAGGTGAGGTAGAACCCTAAAGCAGAAGGTGAGGTAGAACCCTAAAGCAGAAGGTGAGGTAGAACCCTAAAGCAGAAGGTGAGGTAGAACCCTAAAACAGAAGGTGAGGTAGAACCCTAAAGCAGAGGGTGAGGTAGAACCCTAAAACAGAAGGTGAGGTACAACCCTAAAGCAGAAGGTGAGGTAGAACCCTAAAACAGAAGGTGAGGTAGAACCCTAAAGCAGAGGGTGAGGTAGAACCCTAAAACAGAAGGTGAGGTACAACCCTAAAGCAGAAGGTGAGGTAGAACCCTAAAACAGAAGGTGAGGTACAACCCTAAAGCAGAAGGTGAGGTAGAACCCTAAAGCAGAAGGTGAGGTAGAACCCTAAAGAAGAAGGTGAGGTAGAACCCTAAAGCAGAAGGTGAGGTAGAACCCTAAAGCAGAAAGTGAGGTAGAACCCTAAAACAGAAGGTGAGGTACAATCCTAAAGCGGAAGGTGAGGTAGAACCCTAAAGCAGAAGGTGAGGTAGAACCCTAAAGCAGAAGTTGGGGTCAAACAAAAATCACAAAAACCCACTAGTGTAGTGTCAAAGCCTAATGAGTTTCCTTGTGGTGCAGATGTGTGATTTCAGCTCAGAGACGGAAATCCCACTGGACTCCATGTTTCCAGTCAAGAACTACACTGATGGACACAATGATGAAGACATGGACACACTGATCCTGAAAGCACTGAGACACATTCTAACCAGAGGAGATACTTTTATTAACAGGCTGTAAAGTCATTCTAACCACAGAAGATGTAACAAAAATGTCCCCCTCCTCACAACATACATTAAATTTTTAAAGCAAACAAACATGTATTTGAAAATACAGTATTAGAAAGTATTAAACTGTGACAACTATGAATTAAAAGTTTTTTACGCAGCTAATCTGATGTTTTCTCTCCTTTCAACAAATTCTAATACTAGTTATTCACTTCATGGAGTTAATAAAAACTATCAAAGTGCTTGAAAAATTTCTTATTTTTTGCACCAATCTAGTTGGTGAAAGCAATATTGTTTCTAATCAATAAATAAAATACGCCAAAAATGTATATATTACAGTTCATCCTAAGATCTTCTTTTTCTAGGGTGAAGTTTACCAAGATCTTTCATTTTGAATTATTCTCCAACATTTCCTTCACTCTTATGGTTTGACTAATACTGTAACAAGCACAGTGTTTACTGAAAACATAGTATTTGTATTGTCTGTCTATATAGACCACTCACTATCTGACTGACAGACCACAGTATGGGACTACACTACTGTGTGTCAGATGTGGTAGTCTGCAGCACAGGGCCCCCCAGGGGACTCTGCTTATTTTTTTTGCTGCTGTAACAAAAAAAATGTCCTCACTTGGGATGAATAAAGTTCTATTCTATTCTATTCTATTCTATTCTATTCTATTCTATTCTATTCTATTCTATTCTATTCTATTCTATTCTATTCTATAAGAATATATCATAGATGAATCATAAAAATGATAAAAATCCACATCACAGTGGGAAAATAAATAGAGGCAAAAATATATCAAGCAATTTATGCCTTTACGATAAAGGCAGTATGTGTTACATCCTGTCAAATCTGATCAGGAGAAAGAAAACAAAGTACATATATATATATATATATATATATATATATATATATATATATATATATATATATATATATATATATATATATATATATATATATATATATATATATATATATATATATATATATATATATATATGTTTATTATTGTTTCTTTGTTTCTTTGTGTCTCTAAGATTAAAGGTGAATGTTTAAAGGTCTTTCAGGGCTAAAGTGAGTTTCTTTGTGGGCAGGGTCCTCAAGTTATGACTCAGTTGGTAGAATGGGTTATCCAATGATGAGTTGGCAGTTTCATTTCTGGCTACGACTGTCTGCACATTGAAGTGTCCTTGGGCAAGACACTGAACCCCAAATTGATCCCAGTAGATGTGGCAGCAGTGGTTTAGTGGTGTGTGTGTGTGTGTGTAAATGTGAGGCATATTTCTGAAGTGCTTTGAGCACGTTCAGGGAGTTAAACGTGCTAAGTGCAGTCCAATTACCATTTCTGCAGTGATAACTGTTGCCCTGCAATTATCATTATTATTGAAAGGACAAAAGACACAAATAAGAACCAAATATTTTTTATTTATTCAGAATATTATAAAATCATAGCCTAGTTACATTTCACAGTTTACATGTTTACAGTTCAATAATAAATGACAGAAAATTAGGTACATATGGTGTATCATATTTTATTGTCCTAAGAAAATGAATAATATCAGTAAATATGAAAGTTGAAAACAGAATCAAAGTCCCACAGTTGAAAACATTAATTTGTGTTAATTTTATTCCATTGGTTTGGGTTTATTTACATGTTTGTTACAGGTGCTGGTTTGTGCTCAGTGTGTCTTTAATTCAGTCAGTTTACAGCATAAGGAACAGAATAAATAGAAGTGTTATTTGTGTTTTCATTGTTTCAGAAAAACCTGAAAATGTTTTTCCCATATACATTTTTCTTCTTTTTCCCACATCCTATCAGAACCAACTTTAACTGATTCCATTCCAACATTTATTATTATGTTGGAATTATAATTCAATTACATTATTACATTTATTTCAGTATAAAGTCACTGCTCATTTTGGATAATCCCTCATGGTCCAACTAAAGCAATAATACATCTAAAATAGTTCTGTCCAAAATAACACATTACATCAGATGAATCCATCATGATTAATCTGATTAAAAATTTTAACCCAATTCAATGGAATAGTTGTTTTGTTGAAACTGTTGAAGGTGTTGAATAAACATGTTCATTACATATATATTCATATGGTTATATATGAATATATTTACCATACCACTTTATATTTTCCCAAAGTTTTTCGTGTTTATTCTCTATTTTAAAAGTTCAGTTTCTTAAAATATGTTTTACATTTTGCATCACTTTTTTCTGTATTTTTTGGTGAATTTTATCATGTTATGTATTTTCTTTTTCCCACATTTTTGTGTTTTTTAGTGTATTTTATTATATTTTGGTTCCTCCTGTGTACTCTTGGTTTTGTCCTAGTTGGGTCTTTGTTCCATCCTGGTTGTGTCATAGTTTGGTTCTGGTTGGGTCCCAGTTCGGTCCTGGTAGGGTTCTGGTTCTGTCCCATTTCAGTGGTGAGAGGTTTTCAGGAGTAGAAGGTGAGGACGCTCTTATGGTTTCCTCTTATCAGGAGGGTGGGGGGTAGGTTCCTGGTCAAACACTCCAGCCAAGTCATGTACAGGAAATCTGACACAGACTCCTTCCGAGCGATGGGCATGCTCCTGCAGAAGGAGGGGGAGGGGTTAGAGGGATGAAGGGGTGGGGTTAACTTCAGCTGGATGGAGCGTCTGTAGCTCAGTTAAACACAAGTGGTTTCAGGCACAGCAAACCCCACCAATGGCGCTGATTCTGTGGGTTCCCCGGGGCAATAATTTGGGCAAACTAAATACTCGAGTTTATTCCTATTTTATTCTCCACAGTCATTTTACACCTTTTAACATAGCTTCTGTGTGTGCTCCACGTATGCATGTTGTATTGTATGTATGCTACTGGATGCTTGAATTTCCTTTGGGATCAATAAAGTGTCTGTCTGTCTATCTGTCTATCTAAACCCAGGCAATTGCCTAGGGACCCCATCAAATCTGGGGCCCCCCAATTTGAGCAGCCCAGTCACAGTAAATGCAAAAACCCCTCATTTTAATTTGTTACTGATGTAAAGTAATAAAATGTTTTTCAATGGTAATATAATGAATTAATGTCTGAATAATATTTGTCCCATCACCAGTGCCATTACCATTACTCAGGAAATAATGTGACGCGTTACAGGCGTGTTTCCACTATCTGAACTTCCGGGACTTTTTTGGGGGCACTACTTTTGACCGTGCCATGAGTTATTCTGGTCCTCTCAGACGGTGTCTCTATACAGAGATAACCCTTTAGCAGGGGTGCCCAATCCTGGTCCTCGAGGGCTGCTATCCTGCATGTTTTAGATGTATCCGTCATCTAACACACCTGATTCAAATGATCAGCCAGTCATTAAGTTCTACAGAAACCTGACTGTCAGGTGTGTTGAAAGAGGGAAACATCTAAAGTATGCAGGACAGTGGCCCTCGACGACCAGGATTGGTCACCCCTGCCCTATAGGAACCTTTTGATGATGTTATTATATTGTGTAAGTTGCTATGGTAATGTGACTAACAAAAAGTGCTAAAACAAAACGGCAGCAGAGGAGGAAATAACAAGACTAGACGTGGACTCCAGTAGGGATAACGAAATGCATTCAAAAATCTTGACCAATTTCTGAGCCTCATTAACTGGGTGTCGGCTCACACACACACACACACACAGCCATATGCACCACAGCGCTTCAGTCACTTTTTAAACACGAGTCACACTGCTAGGTTAAGTGATGTTATGTTAAAAGCTCATTTTAAACTGTCACACACAGAGAAAATATTCAATATTCCAGTAAATTCTGCTGATAAATATGGTGTAAAAAACCTTAATGATGTCCACCAGCCTGCGTTAGCTCTGCATGAACTCCTTTTGCTGTAGCCCACCCGTCATGTCATTTTAAGTAGACTTGTCGGATGGATAACACAACTCATCCGCTACACTATTTGGTTTCATGGTGACAACTTACTGTCCCAGTCTGTAGCTGCTATAGAAGTGCTAGCTTTGTGTTTTGTTTATGTTGTGAGCAAACGTTCTAAACTGGCGCGAGGTGTACCACATCGATTAATTGAGGAAGCATCTTAAATCACATCCAAAGTCACATCACAGAACAAGGATGGATACCCTGTTTAACTGTTCTGTTAAACTGTTTTGTTTCTTTGATATTTTTAAGGGGAAAAAAAGTAACTCGAAAATACTTTTCCTGGTAACTAATTACTTTGCAAGTGGAGTAACGCAGTTAGTAACGGAATTACTTTTTGGGGGAAGTAACTAGTATTTGTAATTAATTACTTATTCAAAGTAAATTACCCAGCACTGCCAGTCACCCATAAATCCCATCTGTTGCTACACACACACACACACACACACACACACACACACTCGCTTGCTCTCTCCTACTGTTTTGCCCATCACTCACTCACTCACTCTTCCAGTAGGGATGACACTTATTTAGTGTATGTGTGTGTGCTTTAAAAATGAATGCCCCATGTCTATATTTTGCCCAAGGCCACAAAATGGCAAGATCCGCCCCTGATAATGAATTACTATATTCCTGTGCTTATTATATTTTCAAAGTAATACATGTTGAATTAATATTTAGCCAAAATACTTCACAATTGCATTATTGTTGCCATAGTGACCATAAATACACATTAACTTAATGCTATAGTCACTACCCAAACAGTGCTGTCACGATTGAAAAAATGTTTTTTGTCAAATAAAAGACAGTGAGTTATCATTCTGTGTTTTATAATAATGGTAATTAATGCAATAATTTAATAGTTAATGGTAAAATCAATATAATCAACTATAGACATTTTACAGGGAAAATAGTTTGATTTTGAGGCATCATAAAAAATCAAGCCCTGTGAAGGCTCAGTCCATAATAATAATAATAATAATAATAATAATAATAATAATAATAATAATAATAATAATAATAATAATAATAATAATAATAATAATAATAATAATAATAATAATAATACTTACACAATAATTAGGTTGGCAGACATGGAGTTTTCCCGTAGAAGTTCATTTAGTCGAATCTGCAGGTGAGTCTGTGAAAGAAGAACCAGGGATTAGACTGAACCTCTTTATTTTGGTTCTGTTGTTTTTCATTTTGTTATTTTTGGGTTCTGTTATGTATAGTTCTGTTATTAGCTCCACTAAGGAGGTTATGTTTTTGTCTGTCTGTTAGTTAACAAGATAAAAAAGTTATGGATGGAGCTTGATCAAAATTTCATGATTTGTTGGGAGTGTCACAAGAAACAAATGATTAGATTCTGGTGATGATCCGGAAGAGACCCTGAATTCGGGATCACTTTGAAATTTATTCTCCATTTACTGCAATGTCAAATTTCAAAGTGGTCCAGAATCCAGGGTCTCTCCCGGATCATCACCAAAATGCCATTTGTTTCTTGTGACAGTCCCAACACATCATGAAATGTTCATCAAGATCCATCCATAACTTTTTGAGTTATCTTGCTAACTAACAGACAAACTCCGTCAAAAACATAACCTTGGCAGACCTCTCTTCATTCGGAGGGGGGAGGTCTGCCTTGCTGGAGGTTTGCACTCTCAGAGTGATTTTCTAGTTTTAGGTTCTCTTATTTCGGGTTGTGTTTTACCTTTTCCTCAAACACACTCAGCTCTTCATCGCTGATCTTCCAGACGTTTCCTCTGCGCAGGTTCTCGGTCTGAACCGGATCCATAGAACCCTCGAACAGACGGAACGGTTCGATCATGTCCTCCAACGTCTTCAGGCTGGAACAAAAACATCAGAGGTTAGCTTATTCTGGTTTTACTGAGAACTATGGGACCTGGTTTCACTGGGAGCTGCTTTTACTGGGAGCTGTGGGAGCTATAGGTGAGTACCTGCTGGAACTGGGTTTGATGTGGATGTCGTCAATGACGGTGATGTCACTGCAGTCGATTCTGAATTTCTGCAGCAGGGTTTTCATCCTGAAAAACAGTTTCTTCAGTCACTTCAGTTACTGTTTCATCCTAAATGTGATGGATCTATTCTGGACCTTCAATCAACATTTGATGAAAACTGGTGCAGTAGTTTTTGTGTAACGTTACTAACAAACAAATGCACAAACCAAAAACAATAACCCCTGCCTCCCCTTATATGTGGGGGATGTGGTGGTGGTGTGTGTGTGTGTGTGTGTGTGTGTGTGTGTGGGGGGGGGGGGGGGGTCATAACAGTTACAAATAAAAGTGACTCGGTAAAAGTGGTCTTTGTTCTTTCTTTGATAAACTGGGTTTATGGATGTTTGTCCTGTTGTTTATTTATTTCTGGATGCTTGTCCTGTTGTTTACTTTCTGTACAGACAGTGAATAAAATAAAAGCATGTGAAATAAAAGGATGGTTTTGTCTTTTTAAATATCCTCTGTTATTCTCTGCTCTTTTTCTATGTATATATATATTTATTTTTGTTGTTTTTTTTCTGCGTACTCTTGTTTGTCCAGGTCGCTGCGTCCTGGTTGTCCTGCGATGAAGATCCTCAGCGGACTGTCCTTCCACTTTTTCCTCGTGGTGAGGATGTAGGGAAGCAGCAGAGTCAAACCTGACAAACACATTCAAAGGGTTTTTATCCACAATAACAACAGCAAATCACACTATTCACTTTTAGAACTTGAAGGTGTAGGTGGGTGGACACTAGGGGTGTAATGGCATACTCAAATCATGGTTTTGAAGTCATGGTTCGGTTAATTTTCGGTACAATATGGAAACTTACTAAGCACGGTATTTATTAAACCAAAAAAATGTCAATATACAAATGGAAATAGTAAATAATTCAAAGTGCTGCTTGGTACCAGTACGTTAAATGATATATTCTTAAATGAATAACCTAATGTTGAAATTATAAATAATGAATTCCTTTTAAACAGTAAAAAAAACTTTTTCCAACATCATTCTGCTGAAAACTACTTTTCTATGCTCCTTTTAAAATCTGATGGGTCACCCCAAGTTACCAACACATGCTGTGTTTTAAAGTGGTGTGAGTCAGAAAAGGCCTGTCCACTCGACGTCACAGGGACATTGGCGTCACCCATGTGGGGTTAAGCCTGTCCCCAATTGCAGTGAATCTGAAGTAGCATTAGCATTAGAAGTAGCATTAGCATTAGAGAATTACAAGAGAAGACAGCGCCACAGTAGTTGCTGCACAAACTTGAAAAAAATGGCGGAGCAAACTTGTTCATGTGCTCTATGTGGAAATAAAATGTCTGTTTTTTCCCTGCACGTTTTCAAAACAAGTGATGGCACAAAACCTAGGTGGATGCTAGTCTGGGGTGGTAAACACACACAGAGCAAGACGGGAGGGGGATGTGTTCCTTCACACATTCTGAGCCAATCCATGACGCGTCATTACAGCGTCATGGACATGTATGAGGAAGTACCGGTAAACTGTTGTTGGACTTCAAGTAATTTTTATGAATGCCGTACAAAAATAAGTACATGCAAAAATACATACAAACTGACTGTATTTGTTCAGTATTAGGCTGTACCGAACCAAACATTTGTTTTCAATAGTTCGGTACAAATACATATACCATTACGGCCTTAGTAGACACAGAAGGTTATAAAAACAGAAGGTTATTAAACACTAGATGAAGCGTTTAATAGATGTGGACAGACAACTGTAGCAAAAACCTAGGTACTTATTATTATTATTATTATTGTTATTATTTTGTCTGTGTTATTATCATTATGACTAAAATTCAAGTAACTCGCCCCCGATGTATCACTCACCTCCGTCATCAAACAACCACCACACATCAATGGTTCCTTTGGGCTGTTTCTTCCTAAACTGAGTACTGGCCTCCTTCAGCTTGTCATTCATCTTGGCCACTTGTGGTGGAGGGGGTCCGCACACCGACACTGAAACACAGGGGGGCGTACACATATGAGCAATGAGAGCAGCTAGAGGGGTAGGAGATTTTAGGTGGAGGTTGTTAGGAGATGGGGTTGTTAAGTATGTGTGTGTGTGTGTGAGGGGGGGGGGGGGAATTAGGGGGTTGGGGGGGTTTAGGTGTGTGTGGGGGGGTGTATGCTATTGACAAGACTTCTACTGGTAAAATAGAACTGAGTGGAAAAGAAGACCCTGATTTACAGTGAAGGTTCCCTTTAACATATGAAATAAGGTAAAATTCCACATATTCACATATAGTATTAGCATTAGCATCTACAAGAGAAGATGCCACCACATTACAGGTCGCTGCTGCACAAAGTTGAAAAAAAATGGTGGATCAAACTGGTTCATGTGCTCTCCGTGGAAATAAAGCCTCATTTTCCCCCCTTTTAACCTGTTATTATTACTTTATATATTACATTATTTTACCTATAACATATCTTTTGCAATAGTGATGTTTTGAGCTGTTCTGAGACCTGACAGGTCAAGGTCAAGGTCAGGGCAAGGTTGAGATAATATTTTGTTAACTCTTGTGTGAACTAGGGTATTGTTTTGAAAACACACACACACAAACACATGCACCTGAATCTCTTAGGTAATTAACAGTGTTATGGATAACACGTTACAAAGTAATGCCTTAGAGTACTCAGATTATTTTTTTTCCAGTTATGGCAACTTCATTCACATTTTGTGTAATTCTGAACGTGTTAAAATGAAGAAGATATAGCAAGGTAAATGTTATACGAATAAATTATTAAAAATAAGACTAACTGTATCTTGAACTCATCTTTGGAGCTTCCACGAAAAGCCTTACAATCCCTTGATTATAGCTAAATGTTCACATATTAAACATTCAACATCTGATTTAGAGTGGCACAGTGGTGAAAACCCTGGTTTGAATCCAACACCAGACCTTTCTGTGTGGGTTTTCTCCAGGTACTCCATCCAAAGACATGCACTGATAGGTTAATTGGTTAATCTAAATTGTCCATAGGTGTGAATGTGAGAGTGATTGTCTATATATGTTCAGCCCTGAGATGAACTGGAGATTCATACAGGGTGTACCCCGCCTTCACCCATTGTAGCTGGAGGTGATACTAGTGAGGATAAAGCAGGAACAACACATCTGAATGGTGTAAAGGTTCACATATTAACCCTTTAACCTCTGATTAAAGATAAAGGTTTATTTTCTTTTAGTTTTACGGTTGTCGGATTAAACAGAAACATTGTTACTATTATTAAAAATGAACTGGTTTAGACTCTTATTGTGAAAATGGGTGGTGTCTTCCTACCATACCTCTGGTGGCCAGCACCTGTTGGGACGACTTCCTTGACTTCCTGAACATTCCTTTTTTGGACATCCGCTCATCCTCCAGTGCTCCCTGTTCCTGTGCTGCCTTTAGCATTTCCTCTGAAACAAAAACACAAACACAAAGTTTAACAGGGTTAGAATTAGAGCCATGGTTAGAGTCAGGGTTAGGGGTTAGAGTTGGGGTTGGAGTTAGGGGTTAGGGGTTAGGGTTAGGTTTAGAGTTACAGGTAAGGGTTAGGGTCAGACCCTGTCATGTTAGGGTTAGATCCTGTCATGTCCAGCCCAATTTGCAGACCTGAACCCACTTTGAAAACTTCTGGTTCTGGTTTTTATGGCTCAAATTGCTTGTACTTGTTTTCCAGATGTACTGTAGCAATTTTTTAAAAATGTCAATACATATATGACTTTAATTTTTTTATATACTATACAGGTACAGGCAGAAGACAGAGGGTGATGGACTGAAGGCAGAGGGGGCAGGGCTCCACTGCGGGGGATTTATTGTGGTATCATGTCATTTAAATTCGCCTGTTGTTGTTGTTGGGGTTGTTGTTGAACCCTAGGGGTCCTAGTGGATGGTGCTCCAAACAACTGCCTGGCGTGCCTGAGGTTCAGCCCTACCCCCAGTGTTTGTGGGTTAAACAGAAAAAAAATATTTGTAGTGATAAAAAGGCAGACCTTCTGCTTCGACAATGTGGGAAACATCCAGACCCTGGTTCATCCTCAGCAGCAGAGTTCCAAACTCCATGTCAAAGGCGTCACTGGAACAAAACAAAACACTGATTTACTCTCAGGTCTGCATATATAGAAACAACTGTATGTATAGTATATATGGTGTGTGTCTTACTGGAGTACTCCTACATAACTCTGCACTGCCTCTGGACCTGCTGTCCTCCAGTTTGTCTTGAAACCCATCATTAATATGTTCGGCTTCAAACGTCCAAGACCAGAGGCCTGTAAGGAAAAACAAAACAACAACAATCTCATTTTCTGAACCCGTTTTGTCCTCACTATGGTCACAGGAGTCACTGGGGACCTATTCCTGCTACAACAGGCAAAGGTGGGGTACACCCTGTATGTGTCATCAGTTCATCACACAGCTGAACATAGATAGACAAACAATGGGATAGACAAACCTGGGACCTTCTTGCTGTGATAATAATAATAATAATAATAATAATAATAATAATAATAATAATAATAATAATAATAATAATAATAATAATAATAATAATAATAATAATAATAATAATAATAATAATAATAATAATAATAAATTATTATTATTATTATTGTTATTATTATTATTATTCAGAAAATGCCTAATCTCGCCCCTATTTTGTGCCAATCTCAAATTTCTATGGGCCAATAATGTGATTTTGACCTTTCTGCTAAATGTGACCTTGACCTTTGACCTTTTGCAATATTGATAATTTTGTTACATATATATACATATATATATATATATATATATATATATATATATATATATATATATATATATATATATATATATATATATATATATATATGTGTGTGTGTGTGTGTCAGTGTGTGTAATATTATGATAATATATCCAGTATTGATTACGTTATACCGTGATATGTCTATGCTTGACACAAACAAACAGTGTTACAGTTCATTTTGTGACATGTCACAATTTTTCTCTAGAGATCTCAAAAACTATTGGTCGTAGGTGATAACACCAATTATGAGAATTGTAGAAATCTTCATTCTGCATTTTTTGGTGCCAATCTGAACGTTTTGTGAACCTCCATTCTTGAGTTATAAATGATAATGTGATTTGGACTTTTTAGTTAATTGTGATCTTGACCTTTAACCTTTACTCAAATGGATCATTGCAACTGATGTGCATTAGCTATGTATATGCCCATGTAATTTCATGATGATATCTCAAGTATTCATTGAGTTATAGCATGATATGTCTCTGTCACACACAGACAGACACACACACACACACACACACACAGTGATTACAATAATGTCTCCCAACCAACGTTGGGTGAGATTAATAATAATAATAATAATAATAATAAGAGATTATATTTCTATATTTCTTTTCTAGACACCCGAAGCACTTTACATTGTTGATCCATTATTCATTCACTCTCAAATTCTCCCTCTAGTGGTGGTAATTTGTATTCACAGTTGTCCTGGGGCAGACTGACAGAAGCGTGGGTGACAATTCACATCTCCAGCACCACTGACCATTCATACATCAGTAGTTCACTCCTTCACTTCTTACTGCAGTTCTACACCCAAACATGATCAATAAATGAGACTGGATAGAATTAGGTTCAACCCACATTCTATTCTATTCTATTCTATTCTATTCTATTCTATTCTATTCTATTCTATTCTATTCTATTCTATTCTATTCTATTCCTTCACTGTGAGTGGGCTCACCTGTAGCAGAGAGTCTGTCCCCTGTCTGAAGTTTTCACATGCTACAGCTGCATAGAAAGCCTTTCGTTTGTGTTTCCTCAGCCACAGCTGGTTCTTCTCCATCCCAGAGTTCATCTGCTCCAGAGCCTCTGACCTGGGGCCCTACAAAGGTCAACAGAAGGTCACATTACCACAACTGTGTGCATGTCAAAGTTCAAAAGGTCACATGACCACAGCTGTACACATGTCAAAGGTCAACAGAAGGTCACATGACCATAGCTGTGTGCATGCAACAAACACCTTCTATATGTTCACAGGACACAGCTGACTACACACACACACACACACACACACACACCCTGCTCCTGCACAAATCAAATCTAACCAAATGTTGTGTTGAACGGGCTGATATTTAAACAGAATTGTGATATGTGTGGATGATATTGTACCGTAAACACTTCACAGGTCAGGCAGAGGCCGTAGTTCTTGGTGAAGGAGTGAGCCAAATCCAACAGAGCAGGTCTGGTCCGAGCTGAACCCGTCAGCACTAAGATCTGAGGCCTGTGGGGGGCAAATGACACATTTGACCTGGAACTGACGACTTCTGCACATGTGCAATAATACTGTTCAAAATAACAAAATAACTGGACTGACAGAGAATAATGAACAAACTGAAAAAAATACAACAGTTAAAATCATTATCCGGTTCAAAGTGAAATGATGTGATGGTGCAGAAAAAAAACTGCAAATGATTTTTCAAATTATATATAAAATAAGTCAGGCTGTCAAATGATTTACCATTTTAATCGGATTAATCACAGGGTTGCTTCAGATTGATTTTGATTAATCGTGATTAGAACAATTTGTCAGATGGTGTTTTGTATCTGTTTTTTTTTTAACTTAAATTTCAGGTCAAAAATCACCTCCTCGTGGTTTGTCATGAAGTTTAAACTTCAACTACTAAAACTAAACTGGTTTTTGAACCAGGCTGTAAACAGGTTTATTTCTGCTGTGAACTTAAAAAAAATTCTGATGTGAACTTTGACCTTCGTATACGAGAGCTTATGGAATTGACTCTGCCCCTAGTGGAGGAGCAGTGAACTGCAGCTTGCACCCCCTCCTCATTTGATTCAGTTTCACACCTGGTTTCAATAAGTAAATTAATAAATGGGGGGAGGGGGGGGGGGGGGTCATCATTCAGATAAATATTCCACATTTGAGTGAGTTTATGTCAGCCATATGTTCCTTTTCTACAGTAAAGAATAACTTTTATATCATTAATGAAAACTAACAAAATGACCAAAACTAGCAATGAAAAAATATAATAATATTTATTATTATAATATATTTATTATAATAATATAATAAACAATATCATGCGCTTACAACTTTAACTAAAACATATAATGAAAATGATGGATAAAATTACCTTAGATTTAGTCTTTGTCAATGAAAGTAAAGTTGGGAAAAAGCAGCAGAAAAAAATCATTTTCAAATCTGATTTATTTATATGAAAAAAATAAAATAAAATAAATTTAATATAAATGAAAAAATAAACAAATACATAAATTAAATAATAAAAAATAAGAAAAATAGATAAGAAAACATTTAATTAATATGAAAACCAAACGAAAACTAAAGGAAAACTAACAAAAACTAACAAATCTGGTCTAAAATATAATTAAACACTAACTGAAGAAGAGAAAAAAATAGAGTTGTCAAATGTTTAGTCATCTATATTAATATCTATATTAATTCTGTTTAATTTTTCATGAACAAATAGACTCAATAACGAAGCGAATATATCTGCACTGAATGTGTCTGTCATAAGTTAGGTGACATATTAGCTCAGTGCTAGCATTGCCTACTTCTAGCATTAGCCTAGTCCTAGCATTAACGTAGTGCTAGCATTAGCCTGTCGGTCAACTGTTTCTGTTTTTTACCAAAAATTTACAACAAAATACACAAAAATATACTAAGAATCACAAAAAATGCAGAGACAAAAAATATACAAAACATGTTAAAATCCACTAAACTTCAGAAGAAAATAAATGAACACTGTTACGTGCACTTCCTATCTCTCCCATGCTCCTCTGACCTGCTGAGCACCTGAGAGCAATCTGTGCTCAGGCAGAGGGTGGAGTATTAAAGGGAAGAGAAGGGGGCAATTTACCCTCTCTCTGGTTGCTTGCTCTCTTTCCTGATTGCTCCAGCCTCTCCTATGGCTTCTCGTCCACGCGCTCACCCTTCCTTTGTCCTGGCGCACGCCGTGACAACGAGGAAGAGTTGGCTATCTTTTGTTTGTTACCGCCGCCAAGGAGGATATGTTTTTTCCAGCGTTTGTTTGTCTTACTGTTAGTTAGCAAGAGAAACTTATGAACAGATTTTGATGAAATTTTCAGGGTAGGTTGACAATGTGGATATCTAGAGTGCTTTTCTAGTTTTGATTATGTTCTTTAAAGAGGGTTTTTGATCTAACTTATGAGTCACTAGGTCTTGTCTCATCATCTGAACCCACTTTATCCTCACTAGGGTCATTGGGGTCTGTGGGGACCTAATCCAGCTACAATGGGTGAAGGCGGGGTACACTCTGTATGAGTCTCCAGTTCATCTCAGGGCTGAACATATATAGACAAACAATCTCTCTCACATTCACACCTATGGACAATTTAGATTAACCAATTAACCTATCAGTGCATGTGTTTGGATGGTGGGAGGAAACCGGAGTACCTGGAGAAAACCCACGTGGACACGGGGAGAACATGCAAACTCCAAACAGAAAGGTCTGGTGTGGGAATCAAACCAGGGTCCTTCTTGCTGTGAGGCACGAGTGCTAACCACTGCACCACCATGGGTCTCACTAGGTCTCTTAAGTTTTATTGTTTTACCTTTGGGGATGTGACTGGTGGTCCTATTTTCAAGTTTTGTTTCATTAAGTGTAGCTTTAGTTATTTTCCTTTAGGGGAATTATTTTATTGGTGACAGACAGGTCCTACAGCCCTATGTGGGTTGGCCTTGTCCTGTGTGCCATGTTCTGTTCCTTTTGGCCGGCACCTACATCGCTTTTGGTTTCTTTGATTTGTTTTTCACATGTTTTTTTTTTTTTTGCGATTAATAAAACAAGCAACCTTCATTAATGGTCTGGTCTCCCTTCTATATGTTACAGGTCGCTCAAGCCACGTTATTTAAAGGGAACCATAACAAAAAAGCTATGAAAAATCCAAAATATATTTAAAAACATAAAAAAATAAATATCAGAAACATATGCAAAAATAGGAATATATTTGCAATTAACATCTTTATTCAACATTTTTAACTGTTTCAACAAAACAACTGTAAATATCTTCTTCATTGAATTGTATTAAAAGACTCAATCACATTAATTATGATGATGGATTAATCTGAGTTAATACTTTCATTTTGAAAGCCCTAAAAAAATAAACAATTCTAACCTACATCAAACTGAAATATAAATAAAAACATAAAACTATACTATCGTTGGTTATGATAATGGAGGGCTTTACCTGAAGTTCTTGACATGATCGTCCACTCTGGTCAGAGACAGAGCATTTCCCACCGCACTCACAAAAGTGACGGCCTGCGTAGAAGAGCCCCAGTTCACATCTGCACACAAGACCACAGTGTGAAAATTAACATGAAAGTAAGGATGTAAGACAGATATTAGACAGATATACCAGACAAATATTAGACAGATAGACAGATATTAGACAAATCTTAGACAGACAGATAAATCATATGTGATGCTTTTACAAACCAGAAAAGCACTCTGGGAGGGCAGACCTCCACCAAGGCAGACCCCCCCACCCCATCCAGATCACCACCAAAATCATAAATTTCATTAAAATCCATCCATTAGTTTTAAAGTTGTACATGAACCACAAAACAAATGCCGGCAAGAACATAATCAAATACTCTGACTTAGTTGAGTGAGTTTGTCCACTTTGTTATTCGATTAAAAAAAAAAAAAAAAAAGAGGTTAAAACAAACAAAAAAATCCCTCTAAAAACAAGTTTAAAACAAATAATGCAATATATTTCTTCTTTGTTAGGCCATAAGCTGTGTTCAGGACCATAACTAAAACCCCAGAGCTGAACCTATGTGCGGAGTCATACCCTGTGGGAGGGGCCATAACTAACCCCCCTCAGCTGAACCTATGGGTGGAGTCATACCCTGTGGGAGGGGCCATAACTAACCCCCCACAGCTGAACCTATGGGTGGAGTCATAACCTGTGGGTGTGGCCATGTGCTCACCAGGCTTCTTGACAGTCACATAAATGTAGAGGAGGATCTCAATGCCGTAGGTGAGCAATGCCGCCCACCAGTTGATAACGAACATGACGGCACAGCAGAGAACCGCCCCCACCAGTGACAGCCACATATTGTAGTATTTATAGCCCGGCCTCCAACCTGAGCACAAACAACGACAACATACAAACAATAACAGGTTAATTTACAACAGGAATGAGCACAAACAATCCCCACCCTCTGCATTCAAAACTCTGCCATTTGTATTCAGAGTCCCACCCTCTATATTCTAAGTCCCGCCCCCTGCATTCACCTGGAGACTTGGCATAGGAGGCGTGGAAACAGGAGAAATTAATGAGAGCGTATGATGCCAAGAAGAAGTTAGAGATGATGGGAGCGATGGTATTCAGGTCACCTACAAAAAAACACAACATTTCCTTTATTGTCAACTTTAACCCCTGACATGGTCTGAACATGTGGTTTGTTTTATAGGAGTCCTATTATACTCAGTTTTAACGATCATTATGTGACTTTTGAGCACCTACAGAGTAGCTTTGCATGATTTCCAGCTCATAAAAATCCATAGTTATCTCATACCGGCGTTCATAATAGTCCACATCCAAAGTGATTTCTGCCTCTGCCTGAAATGATCGTTTTGGCTTCTGGCCAATCTCGCTGTTCTCTGATTGGCCAGCTCAGTGGAGGGTTCTGGGGTGGGGGTAGTGTGTGATACTGGTAGGCTAACATAGGTTACTGAATTGAAAGACCAGCATTTTGGTGCTCATTGGAAGTCTGTAGGATGATTAGTTCAAAAGCTCCAAAATGCAATCTTGACTTTTATTGTGACCTTTGACCTTTGTCTTCAAATTTGTCTTTCAAGGTTCTGATGTCAATGTACATTAACAGTGAGAGCAAAAAGAAGGTATCTGAAAAACTGAGTATACAGGAATGAAAAGGAAATTCATGACCTTTGACCGACATTCACGAAAATGTAATGGGGTGTATTGTGGATGAGCTAGCACCTATCTTGTAAATGTATGGATAATAGTAACTGAACTGACCAATGAGGATGAAGCCAACAGAGATGACGAAGGTCAGGATGTATCCTCGGATTGGTTCGTTGTTCTTTCCGTGGCCTTTGGCGAAAAAGTGCAAGACTTTGTAGATGTTGTCTTTACACAATGCCTGAGGAAACACAGAATGCTTCAGTTGTTTTCAGTGCACATGTGTCTAACACACAGTCAGTGACTGCTTAGGTCCCCCAGGTGACTGCATGTTCATCCTCATCTGAGGAGTATTCACATGTTTGGTCTCTATCTTTGTAGCATGTGTTTACTACATCCATTATATACTTAAAGGGATAGTTCACTAATTTTCACATGATTGCTTTGAGCTACTTTCTTTCAATAGAGTTGTCACTGCTAGCAGCTGTGCAACTTAGAAAACTACTTTCATCAGTTGTTCAGCAGTGTTTGGTGCTGCTTCATGCAGGCGCACAGCTGTCAGCAGTAACAACAAGCATTGAGAGAAAGTAGCTCTACGCAATTACAAGGTGTGAGTTTTTGTTCTGTGACGGTTTTGTTATACAAATAAATCACTCATTCAATGACATATCGTTTTGAGAAGAGACACATTTTAATTTCCTGACACCAGGAACCCTGCCAGAACTACGACTACTTTCGCTTTGACCAAAACCAGACCAGAAATCGACTCACAGGACACTGTCGGGGGTAAGTCACTGTGGGTGCACCGGAGTAAAGACGCTGATCCCGTAAAAATTCATATGAAAAATAGTGAACTATCCCTTTAAATAAATAAACCTACGATATAAATAAAATTAACTGCAATAATTAGCCATAGATGCTGTTTTTGTCGCATTAATAGCTCATATTTGTCACAGGTGTAGCAGGATGCTGACAGGTCTGATGGGAATGATTGACAGCTAGCTACCTAGCATTCCTGTGCATTTCTGTTTGCGAGCCTATTAAAATAAAGCAAAGACCATTATGGCATCAAAAACACCTTATCACAGTGGTTGGATTTTCTTCTTTAAAATAGAGCTGTCAGATGACTAACATTTTTAATGAGATTTATCACATGGTTGCTTTGGATTAATTTTGATTATTGAATAGTTTCAACAAAACAACTGCAAAAAACTATTCCATTGAACTGAGTTAAACATTTTAATCAGACTAATCATGATGAATCCGAGTGAATGTGTTAATTTTAGCAGAACTAATTAGAAGTAAACATTTGTTATTAACACTGAAAATCTGTTTCATTTATTAAGGTCTATATAATTTGACAAATTAGGGGGCCCCAAACAGCATCTTGCTTGGGGCCCCCACAGAAGTGCAGACGGCCCTGGATGTGACGGACCTGGAAGACTTTGGGAGCGCTGACGAGCGAGGCCAGAGCGGAGGAGAGCGTGGCCGAGAAAGTTCCAGCGATGATGAGAGGACCGAAGCCAGAGACCATGGTCATGACCTGGAGCAGAGGCAGCGAGTGAGTGACAGCTAAAGACACACTCACTGTGGGCGGAGCCTGCTCTAAACGCAACTGCTTCGTACCTGGAGGTCGTTCATTAAACCGTAGCCACAGGTGGTGGGCGTGGTCAGAGCGCAGGAGGAGAAGTCGTATCCCAGGTGACACGCTGCTGAGCCGTTACACGACAACAACGAACCGTTTATGGCGTCAGTCATGTTTCCTGTGGCGTCACGAACTACTGTGGCCGCTGTAAACAACAACAAACACTGTAAACAACAACAAACACTGTAAACAACAAGACACACTGTAAACAACAAAAACACTAGGTGATTTAAACAACAAGAAACACTGTAAACAACAAGAAACACTGGTTGATGTAAACAACAACAAACACTGTAAAGAACAACAAACACTGGCCGATGTATACAACAACAAACACTGTAAAGAACAACAAACACTGGCCCCTGTAAACAAAAAAAACTGTAAACAACAGCAAACACTAGTTCATATAAATAACAACAAACACTATAAACAACAAGAAACCCTAGCCGCTGTAAACATAAACAAACACATGACAAACACTGGCCACTATAAACAACAAGAAACACTGGCAGATGTAAACAACAATAAAACACTGGCCACTGTAAACAACAACAAACAAGCGACAAACACTGGCCACTGTAAACAACAACTGACTGCTGTAAACAAAAACCAACACCGGCCAATGTAAACAATAACAACAAACACAACAACACATGACAAACTGTGTTTCTGTGTGTGTTTATTGTGTGTAGTTGTCTATTACTGTGTATAGTTATGTGTTAGTGCGTGTAGCAAAAACCAAATTAAGTTCTGTTGGGGCGTTTTGTATGTTTTCTTTTCATGATAATTATTGCAAAATGAAGACTAACCAAATATATTTTTTAACAATTTCCTTTTCTTGTTATGTTCATGTCAATGTACCACCAGCTGGTAAAGGTCTGCCAACTATGTGTATTATCTTTGTTATATTTTCTGGTATAGTATTGCTTTTGGGGAAAGTTATTACTATGCTATTTGTTTGTTTTGTGTCCCTGCAGTGTGGATAACCTTAATATAACTCTGTAGGGTGACACTCCCAAATGATCCGTCTTTTATTGTTTGTTTGAGCAAAATATAACCTGTGTGCAGTTTAATGAGGAAAAAATGGGGGGGGGGGTACATTTATGTATGTTGTGTTAGTGTGTGTAGTTGTGTGATAGTTTGTGTAGTTCTGTGTTAGTGTGTGGGGTTGTGTGTTAGTGTGTGTAGTTGTGTGACAGTGTGTGTAGTTGTGTGTTAGTGTGTGTGGTTGTGGGTTAGTGTGTGTTAGTGTGTGTAGTTGTGTGATAGTGTGTGTAGTTGTGTGATAGTGTCTGTAGTTGTGTGTTAGAATATGTAGTTGTGTGACAGTGTGTGTAGTTGTGTGTTAGTGTGTGTGGTTGTGGGTTAGTGTGTGTTAGTGTGTGTAGTTGTGTGATAGTGTGTGTAGTTGTGTGATAGTGTGTGTAGTTGTGTGTTAGAGTGTGTAATTGTGTGATAGTGTGTGTAGTTGTGTGATAGTGTGTGTAGTTGTGTGTTAGTGTGTGTAGTTGCGTGATAGTGTGTGTAGTTGTGTGTTAGTGTGTGTAGTTGTGTGTTAGTGTGTGTAGTTGTGTGTTAGAATGTGTAATTGTGTGATAGTGTGTGTAGTTGTATGTTAGTGTGTGTAGTTGTGTGATAGTGTGTGTAGTTGTGTGTTAGTGTGTGTAGTTGTGTGATAGTGTGTGTAGTTGCGTGACAGTGTGTGTAGCTGTGTGTTAGAATGTGCAATAGTGTGTGTAGTTGTGTGTACTCACAGACACACAGCCCCACCGCCAGGTAAGTGATTCCAGTGATCAGAATAGCTAACAGTGTTCCTTTAGGAATAGCTGCCTGAGCGTCCTGGAAAAAAACAACTACTGTTACAAGCTACTGTATTCACTAACTGCAATAAAACAATACACTAGATCTAACAGATGAGAGTGTGGAGGAGGGGTGAGGGGGTGATGAGTGAGAGACAGACAGACCTTCAGATCTCCAGAAATATTGGCTCCTGCCAGGATCCCAGTGGCAGCAGGAAAAAAAATAGAAAAAACTGAAAAGAAGTTTTCCCTCCTGA
Organism: Siphamia tubifer; assembly: GCA_020466265.1. Taxonomy (NCBI): domain Eukaryota; kingdom Metazoa; phylum Chordata; class Actinopteri; order Kurtiformes; family Apogonidae; genus Siphamia; species Siphamia tubifer. Next base: position 15,743,385 of record CM035785.1, read on the forward strand.
AGTCTGGAGCAAAGTTCTCTAAGAAAATATTAGCTGTTAAAGAGAGAGGGAGACAGAGAGGGAAGAGAAGGGGGAGGGGGGAGAGGGAGGGGGAGAGGGAAGAGAGAAGAAGAGAAGAGGGAGGGGGAGAAAGAGGGGAGAGAGAGGGGTGAAGAGAAACAAGAGAGAGAGAGAGGGGGAGAAAGAGACAGGGGAGAGAGGAAGGCAGTTAATAAGTTTGTATATTTTTAGACAAATAAATAAAAAAACAGGTGTTTCTAAATACAAACTGAACCTTTCTCACACATTTGACATGATGTGTCCCTCATCTCAGATCTTTTTTTTTTTTTTTTTACCTTTGACCTACATTCACCAAAATTTAATACGATCTTTTCTCACACCTTTAATGAAACTTTAATGTAAACTGGTCAAATAGTTTTTACTAAAGTTGCTGATAAACAAACAAAAACAAAAAAACCCAACACCCTCACTTCTACTTTGGGGAGTGAGATCATAAATTTGTGACACAGATGTGACTTTTGTGAAAAGATGTCAACTTGTATTTTATTACTGACAAAAAATACTGACAAAACAACAGTTCATTTATTAGCACTACTATTTAGGGACTGAAATCAGTAAATGCACCATCACTATTTTAACTATATTTCTTATCATACATCAGGGTACTACACTTGTTGGTTTTAACTTCATTTCCCATTATGCAGTGGAGTACTGTCCTTATATCATAATCCAAATGTGGTACATTGGTAGGCGACTGCTGTTATGTTTGTGGTTAAAATTATTACATATGTGGGATTATTACCTTAATTTACCTTACATTTGTGGGTTATTAGGTTTGTTGCATTAACACTCCTTCCTCCTTCCACATGACCTTCCTCCTTCAGCTAAAAGTGGAAAAGGTGCTACAAAGTGATGCTAAATTGGCCCTGTTTCTACTCGATAGGTAAGATAATATCATGTTTATATAATATTTTGAGACTCTAATAGGTTAAGGGTATCGTATTCACGCTGTCAGTGAGAAAAAGAAAGTTATTGAGGTAACACAAGGTTCTACATGTTTTGCTAAGTTACCAAGACAGCTTGTAAACTGCTGGTGTAACACTATAAGGTATTGTCCTTATCTTTGATGTTAGTTTTCCCTTGGTGTGTATTTTATGGTTATAAACCTTTTGTTAGCTAAGCTTCATGTGGCACAAACTGATAAATGTTGCTTATTGTTTTGTTAGTTATGATGCTGGCATGGCACACACTAATGAACGTTGGGTCTGGCTCTGTGACCGCTCCAAACAGCATGAACGTTCATGTATTTTTTGAAGGCGTGTTTTCAAAGGGCGGGCTGAAAAAGAGGCATGTGTCTGTATATTTTCAAAATATTGTCCAAGATATTTTCTCCGACCTTACCTTTAACATTTAGACATTTGAGGTTATTGCAAATATTTTTTTTGTTTTCATTCATTTGGTAATCATTTATTTGCATTTCTACTTTTAAATATGATGATTGAAATAATGGAGAAATGGAAAACCCAGGGTTGTGTATTTGTCTTGAGCTGGTGAATGTGCTTGTGTTTAACAGGTTAAGTCCAGAAGGTTCTCACCGTCATAGTTGAAGAAACCTTGGCTTTTCTTTTTCTCAGTTGCAGGAATAAAAGTTCCAACAAAGACGTTTATTATGGCAGCAATTAAAATGATGAGGAGGACGATCTGCGCCTGTGGAGACACAAGCACATGGAAGAATTAAAGGGGTTCCAGTCACTATAGTGTTAAAGTGGTCTCTGGTGGATTAACGTGGTCTGTGGTAGTTTGTGGTGGTCTCACATGGTCTGTGATTGTTTCTGTGCTAGTCTCTGTGATGGTCTGTGGTAGTGTGGGGTTAGTCTGTAGTTGTCTGTGGTAGTCTCTGCAGGTCTGTGGTAGTCTGTGGTGGTCTCAGTTGGCCCGTGGTAGTCTTTTGTAGTGATCTGTAGTAGTCTATGGTGATCTCTGTAGGTATATGGTCTTCTATTTCGGTGGCTGTGGTCTGCAGTAGTTTATTTTGGTATGTCGTAATCTGTGATTGTCTTTGTTTGTCTGTGGTAGTCTGTTGTGGTCTATGGTGGTCTGTGGTGGCCTACCTTTGCCTCCCACTCCATCCCTGCCACAGATATCCCCAGTAAAACCACCACTGTAATGCAGCCAATGATGCGAATGTCGTTGACTTCGTCCACCATCACCAGATTATTGTCCTGAACACAAACACAAAGGATTATGGGTAACGCCAAAGTGGGATTGTTCCAACGCAAACATCAACATTGGTCTTTTAAATGTAAATGTGACACACCGTGAGCAGTTCAACCACCGTCTCTGCGAATCCCACCACGTACATGGCAACGGCCACGGCGTTGGCGAAGGCGAAGATCAAACCTATGGAACCCCCAAACTCTGGTCCCAGACTGCGAGAGATGAGGTAGTAGGCCCCCCCTGAAAGAAAAAAATTAAGTAGTACACCCCTCTCAAAAGAAAAAAGAAAATAACATCAGGTAGTAGACCCCCTGTTCTGTCAAAATGGGCATCCCATCGCATTGGGCTCTCAAGCGCTTCTGAGCATGCACATGACCACCAAGTGTTTTCACAGAGGAACAGCCTGTTAATACAGGCATCCCCAACCAGATGTGCAATTGACTTGGATGCTGGACGTAAGTAATACTTTGAAAGCATATTTATTTCATCGTGCCTCTGTCCAGTTAGCATATAAACAAGCACATGCGTACGATAGATTGGATATTGACATTAGTAAGTTTTGTATGATATGAACATTATGCACATGAGTTGCCTGCGTGTTATTGTTCACGTTAGTTCAGTGGACATAAACAATAGTCTACCTTATGAGTAACTAAATCTAAATACAATATTAGACAAATACAATATTAAGAAAGTCTACGTATAATGGGAGCATTATATGATATCAATAGTAATGTTTCCAAATGCAAACATATTTTTGACAGAATAATGTGAATTTGTAGAGATTATTGTCAATTTTGGCAGCTCGTAGCTCATTTCGACGGGGATGACCATTTTGACAGAACCCCCCCCCCCCCCCCCCGCCCCGACCTCCCGAATTACAAAGAACATATAGGCAGTAGACCGCCCCCCCCCCCTTGTATAAGCTCCACCCATCACTGACAAGGACGTTATAAGCATCGCCCACCACTGTTTATAACAGTATAAGCTCCGCCCTGGCCTTAAGGTCCCTTTACTACAGTAGGGAGTGGAGACATGTTAATAGTTAGAGTCTGTAACAACAAAAATATCCATTCTTACAGCTGTCTGCTGAAGCACAAAGGAAACCTGTGTTTGGCCTCTAACAGTTTATTCATTAAAGTACAGATTCCTCCATGATTCCATGATGTTTTTCCCTAGATACAATTACTTCCAGGTCAGAAAACTTAAGTTTGATAAAAATAGCAAAATTGGATGAAACGGTCATTATTTGTTTTCCCCAGTTTTTCATTTGAACACAAAATCAGGAAATGGAAAAGCAAAGTGTTATGTGTTTTTTATTCTGGTTTTCAAAATGAGAAACAGAGAAAAAGAGATACATTTTGTAAAATTGAAAAACGAACGAATGAATGGTTCAGAGATTGACAGACCTTCGTGTGTTTCATAAATGTCAACTCTGCACTTCTGTTCAGACACACACTAACACTACACTAACCCTACCAACTCTAACCCAAACCCCATAACGTGAACCGGAACCCCATAACCCTAACCCTAGCCCTAATCCAAACCCCATAACCCTAACCCAACATACATGTAGTGGATGATTAATCACCTGATTACTGATTGATTGATTTCACATCTAGATGAGATAAGTAGGTTATAAAACTTCCCAGGATGACATCCACATGTCTGTTTGATCTGGTTTCATCTTTATGTGAACACATTGTCCTCTGGGTCCAAACACTTGCTTCATAAAAGAGGTGTTTTTTATCAACAGGAGAATAAAACTTTACAACAATGAACATGGCACTGAACTGGCAGTGCTTTGGAAGTGTGACTACCAAAGTAAAGGCCAGTCACTCCCTGTTTCCTACCTCCTCGGACCATGCCGTTGGTGCAGATGGCTGACATGGACAGGCCTGTGATGGTGGTGACCACACAGCTGAGAGCGATGACCACGATGCCCAAACCTGGAACACAACAACAATAACAACTCAGTTTAACACATAAACACCCAGTGCTATGTTTGTGTTTGTTTACAACTGAATATTTGGGAACGTTTAACTTTTTTTGTCATTTGATAAAGTTAAAGAGTTAAACTGAATGGATAAAGAGATAAACTTAACAGATAAAGAGTTAAACTCAACAGATAAAGATTAAACTGAACAGATAAAAGGTTAAACTGAACAGATAAAGAGTTAAACTGAACAGATAAAGATTAAACTGAACAGATAAAAGGTTAAACTGAACAGATAAAGGATTAAACTGAACAGATAAAGATTAAACTGAACAGATAAAAGGTTAAACTGAACAGATAAAGGGTTAAACTGAACAGATAAAGATTAAACTGAACAGATAAAAGGTTAAACTGAACAGATAAAGAGTTAAACTGAACAGACAAAGATTAAACTGAACAGATAAAGATTAAACTGAGCAGATAAAGTTAAACTGAGCAGATAAAGAGTTAAACTGAACAGATAAAGAGTTAAACTGAACAGATAAAGATTAAACTGAACAGATAAAAGGTTAAACTGAACAGATAAAGGGGTAAACTGAACAGATAAAGGATTAAACTGAACAGATAAAGATTAAACTGAACAGATAAAAGGTTAAACTGAACAGATAAAGGATTAAACTGAACAGATAAAGATTAAACTGAACAGATAAAAGGTTAAACTGAACAGATAAAGGGTTAAACTGAACAGATAAAGATTAAACTGAACAGATAAAAGGTTAAACTGAACAGATAAAGAGTTAAACTGAACAGACAAAGATTAAACTGAACAGATAAAGATTAAACTGAGCAGATAAAGAGTTAAACTGAGCAGATAAAGAGTTAAACTGAACAGATAAAGATTAAACTCACTCACCCCAGCCTGCTTGTCCAAACACCCAGGACAAACGGATGAACAGCATCACCCCCCAGATGTTCAGCATACATCGCACCTGCAACACACACACAGATATACACAATTTTCAACACACACAAACAGATATAATCAATTTTTCCTGTTTTCAGTTTCACAGCTGACTATAAATTTTTTTATTTTTGTGTTAAAGCATTTAATTAATTGGTTTTAATCAGAGCATGAAAGGGATTTTAAAGAGTATCGTAAAAAAAAAATATTTCAGAAAAACATCTCCTACCACACCTTTAAGAAGAACATTTGTGTTGTTATTCCAACAATATTGAACTGATGGTGATGAGACAGATTTCCGTCCATAGTTTTTATATTTGTGTATTATGTATTTTTTGTGCCCCTGCAGAACTGACCAGGACACCCCGTATCCATCCAAACTTCACAGCCCCATCATGTTTTTCTGAGGGGATGTTGGACTCCAGGTCGTCACAGGGCGTGTCTTCACTGCCTTCACCATCATCCTCCACCGTGTCCGGCACTGAGATCTGTCCGTTCTGCAGTAAAAAAAGGGAAAACAAGAGGAACAATTGATTTTTTATTTAGATTTTTATTCCCCATCAGAAACCCACCACATCAGAAACCCACCCTAACCCATAGCCCTACCAGAAATCCACCCACCAGAAACCCACCCCAGCCCACATGCACTCCACTCACATACATACACAAACACACCTTAACACCAGTTGGTGCAGTTAGTGAGGGGTGGGCAGCCAATCCCAACCCGCTTCCCCAGCCATGATCACACTTTCACAGAACAGAAGACTGCCCAGGGGTCAGTAGTCCCACCCCAGGGGTCAGTAGTCCCACCCCAGGGGTCAGTAGTCCCACCCCAGAGGTCAATAGTCCCACCCCAGGGGTCAGTAGTCCCACCCCAGGGGTCAGTAGTCCCACCCCAGAGGTCAGTAGTCCCACCCCAGAGGTAAAACATGTTAAAATCCACTAAAATAAAAAGTAAACACAACAAAGTGATGACAGATCCAAAACATATTTTAAAACTCTAGTAAAATCCAGAAAAATACCCACCAAAAACATGTTGAAATATCCAAAACATGCAAAATGTGAATATATATATATATGAAATGAATATGTTTATTCAACAGTTTCAATTGAATTGTGTTGACTTTTTAATCAGATTAATCACGATGATGGATTCATCTTCATTAATTATATTTGCATCCTATTATTGTTCTAAACTCAAAGTATGAGAAACCTAACACTAAGCCCTAACCCTAAACCCTAACCCTTTAACCCTAACACTTAACCCTAAACTTAACCCTAACCCTAATGCTTAACCTGGGGCAGCTGTGACTCCGTTGGTAGAGGAGATCATCCATTGGCTAAAGGGTCGGTCGTTTGTGTCCTGGCTCTGACAGAGAGCTGTTGTTGGATGATGCAACTTGAACAAGGCACTTAACCCCCCCCCCCCCTCGCCCTCCCCGTCCCTCCCTCCATTTTCTCCCCGGGTACCTGATATGGCAGCCTACTGCTACTAGTGATGGGTTAAATACAGAAGACATATTTCAGTGTGTATAATACATATGTGTAAAACTTACTGACAATAAAGACTATTCTATTTTAAACTTTAACCCCCCCCCCAACCCTAACCTCAATCATTTTATTTTAAAGGGTTAAAGCCCATAAACACTGATCTAAAGCTAAATGACCTCTGACCCAGTGTGCTGTGCAGATGAAGGCTGTTTACTGGTCTCATAGAAAGCTTTTAAACTCCAAAGTGTGTCTGAACACTTTTTAGTCTGAAGTGGAACAGATAAAAAGTGAACTGTGGACACAGAATGTGTGAACGACACTGCAATAATTAACAGGTGCAAAATAAAGAGTTTCTTACATTTGTCATTTGTTTGAGTGAATAAAAACTGAAATAGGTTTGGATTTTACAGAAAAAACGCTGAGGAGGAAACAGCTGATCATCCTTCACATTTTAACTCCTATTTCATTTTCTATTTTCATAAATGCCCTTAGTAAAGACATTTAGTCTAAAGTGCATCTTTATGCTGATGACACTCTCATATACAGTCCAGTCTAATTGAACTGATTAAAATTTCAGTCCTATTATGAAAATCACATACAAATACAATACAATTGTATTCATACTTCACATGTGCACAAATATCATATTATAGTCTAATAAAAGACATTGTATTCATTGCGATAATAAAAAATTAAATATATGAAAAATAATCCTTTATATGTTATTTTCTTTTGGAAGGTGGCTGTACCAACCTCTAACTCCTAAATTTACATTCATGAAAAAAATACTAAAATGATTCTTCCCACTTTGCTACATTTAGTTTTTGAATACACTCATTTGATTTATTTTATGGGGAAGATGAAATGATGAGATTGTGTTTTTTTTTTTCAATTAAAATATTTCATGTAAAATCTGCTGTGCCATTTCTTCATGTTACTACCAAAACACAAAGTGTTTTAGTCTGTGGGCGGAGCCTGGTTTTAGCCACACCCCAGTCCATCATTTTGGCAATTAATCAACTACCTTTGTTTTTTAATGCAAATATTATGTTCTGATCTGTGTACATCTGTTCACAACAATTTTTGAAGTCATTTTTAGCCGAGTATTGTTGAGTTAATAATTAGCTAAAAATGTCACTACTGAAACGGTCACAACTGAAACACTATGACCAAAATGTTTTGGTGACATGATGGTTTCAGTCAAGATAAAAAGGTATGTTCATTCTTTTGATACATATTATTACCTCTGCCAAGGAGGTAATGTTTTTGCCAGTTTGTTTGTCTGTTTGTCTATCTGTCTGTTAGTTAGCAAGATAACAAAAAAATTATGGTTGACAAACAAACAAACTCTGGCAAAAATATAACCTCCTTGGCGGTAGTATAATAATAATAATAATAATAATAATAATAATAATAATAATAATAATAATAATAATAATAATAATAATAATAATAATAATAATAATAATAATAATAATAATAATAATAATAATAACTATTATTATTCATAATTTTATGTTGGAATGAGTTAACAGGGACAAAAGGAGAGTCAGAAAAACATGGAGAAAAATACAACTTGACGATAGGATATGTGTGTGAAAAACACAGAAAGAGATACAAATGTTTCGTCAGGTTTCTACCACCACTCTTGGTATTAGATATCTATGTCCCTGCTCTTAATGGTTAATAATAGTTTCTAATTGTGCTATATGTAGCAGAGCCTAAACACCAAGATCAAATATTATATCTACACCTATATTCTCATTCTATAAGAATATAGATTAGTTTGTTCTATCTTAGGTCATTCTATTTGTCAGTTTTCTGATTGAACTGTAAATTATTGTTTGTCATTCCACATGGAGACAGTAAATGAATAAATAAATGAGACCAGTTGTTATCTTTTATAATGGATTACTATATTCTATTGCTCCTGTGCTTATTATATTTATAACATAAAACATGTTGAGTTCATATTTAGCCGAAATAGTTCATAATTGCTGTATCATTGTTATATTGACCATATATACATATTAACTTAATCCTATGGTCACTACCCAAACAGTGCTGGCCGATTCTTTAAACGGCTCTGCCTTAGAAAAGAGTTGTTGTTGTTGTTAGTTTTTTTTTTTTTTTATTTCAGTGGGACTTCCTAGTTAAACAAATGTAAAATAAAAAAATATTGTTAATATTTTAATACATCGGCAAATTTGTAAATGTTTTTCACTTTGTCATTATGGGATATTGTGTGTACATTCGTGACAAATTTTTTTTATTCCATTTCAGATTACAACTGTGATAGAATAAAATGTGGAAAAAGTGAAGGTGGTTGAAAACTTTCTCTATAAACTAATTAATGTAATAAAAAACACATTTAACCCTAGACTTTCCCTCACACTGCACAGTAAATTTTGCAGTGTTAAATCAACACTTAGAGAGTTTATTTAACTTCTTCTAGAGTGTATTTGGTCCCATTGTCTCCAAATTAACTCTCTAAGTGTTGATTTAACACTGCAAAATTTACTGTGTGGCCCCTCCCACAAAGGCTCCTCCCACACTGGCCCCTCCCACACAGGCTCTTACTAAACAGCAATGTCAAACATTTTCATCAAATGTATTTTTAACTCTTACATTTTTTACTATTTTACCAACTGAAACTGTAAATAAAATATCAAATGTTCAATAACAGTCACTTTTAAAATGCTGTGTTTATGATGTCATATCATTCTAATAGTAAGAAAATCACCTGCTTAAACCACTTCCTGGTGTGAACACTAATGACATCACTCGTGACATCACTAATTATGTCAGTAGTGTCATGGAACTACATCTGCTTCTGCTCTAGTCTCTTTTGTGACCCCCCCCTACACACACTACTGTATGAATATAGTGTCTTCAAGATAAACAAGGTAACACTAGCGGCTCATCACTATAGCCCACCCCCCCTTAATAAGACTGTAGGGGACACAGACCAACATAATTCACCCTTTAAAATCCTGTCAGCGCCTCAGGGTGTTTTCTCACTATAACCGCTCCGGTGCAGAACTGACCTTTTCTTTGCAGAGAACATTAAATAATGTCTTTGTTATTCTTCACCAACAGCAGAACAAAAATTAACACAAGAGGAAATATAAAAAATATGCAACAATTTTATGTTCTTTTTTTTATTTATTAAAAACTTATCCCATATGATTAGATTTTTAAAGCCTTTCATATGTCAATGATTCACACCAACATTCGTTCATTAACATTACTGTTTTTAGCGGTAGGTCAAATGTTCCTAAATACTAGAATCACACCTATAAAACTAACTATTAAGTGATACATATTGTTTTATTTTTTGACTGTAATTTTATTACATTTTTGTCAATCCAGCTGAGTTCTAATCATACATTGTTTAGCCCTTTAAACCTATATCGATCATGATGTCACAAAAAAATACACAAAAAATAATATGTTTATATTTTTTCATGATTTTGGTCATAATGTCTTATGCATCAAAGAATGGTTATAATGGAAATAATACGGCATTTTATTAACACTTGGCAGAAATGAGCTAGTGTGGTTATTTTCTTTTGTTCATAATGTGCAAATTTTAATAGATGGCTAGAATTTTAAAAATCATACAAAAATAAACAAATTTTTCATTCTGACCATATTTAAATTCTGAAAAATAATACAAAGTTTTTTTTAACACAAAGTACAAAGTGTCTGTAAAAGGCACACTTGGTTAAAAAGTTCTGTTAATGCAATACAAACATAATAAAAATATAAAATACTTAGAAAAAACCTTTGTACACATAAACACCACATCCTACAGAATGAGAAAAACTATGACAAGAAAGAGATGGGTAACACTAATAGAACACAAGGTAATGCTAGTAAAACACAAAACATTGTGGGTGTGGGGTGGGTGGGAGTCTACTCAATGACCAAATGCTGTGCAGCTCCTGCAGGGTTAGGGTTTAGGGTTTGAGGTTAGAGTTTAGGGTTAGGGTTACTCACCCTCTGGAAGACGTCATGCAGCTCCTGCAGGGATGGCCTGACGGCCCGGTGTCCACTCACGCTGCCAGCATTTCGGTAGAAGTCGATGTTGGGAACACGGTCCAGGGTGTCATGTCCGAAGGCGCTGACCACTGAGGGTCTGACAGTCCGATGCTCCCCTCCATTGGAGAAGCTGGACTCCTGGTAGACTGGGGGCTCATCCAGGGTGGGGTCATAGGCAGCATTGACCTGCTCTCCTCCCCCATTGGACTTGAACCGCTCCATCAGGAACACGGGTTCAAACGTTCAGAATTAAATAGGAATGTGTCTAAAAGTCATCCAAACAGGGCCCTGGTCCTGGTCTACAGTGGACCCAACAAAGCTGACTGGTCTGAGCTGTTCCTGGTCTATGATGGACCCACCAAGATGAACTGGTCTTAGATGATCCCGGTCTATGGTGGACTGGTCTCAGATGTTCCTGGTCTATGGTAGATTAGTCTTAGATGATCCCGGTCTATGGTGGACTGGTCTCAGAAGATCCTGGTCTCTGTTGGACTTAGGAAAGCAGACTGTTTCTTAGGTGATCCTGGTCTATGTTGGACCCTCGACAGCAGACTGGTTTTATGGTCTTAGCTGATCTGGATTTGGTGGCCTACCTTTATACCCTCCACCCCACAGTAGTCCTCACTGGCTGACTATGACCCAGCCCACTGGAACTGGTCCAACCCTCTGGAACTGGAATTAGCCCACTGGAACTGGACCGGTCCTATGGAACTGGACCGACACTCTGGAACCTAGCCTGGGTGTCAGGAACTGGACCGGGCCTCAGGAACCGAGAGTGGCCCTTCTGGAACTGGATCAGCCCCACAAGAATTGGACCAGCCTTCAGGAACCTGTCAGGGTGTCAGGGTGTCCTTGCTCCATCCCAGGACACAAAGACGTTGCTTAACCATTAACTCAGTCGTAAACTCCAAAGGGAAGATAAGAGCTGTGCGGTGAATTGATTACTAATATTCTTGTGTTGTGTTCAGAACGACGGCACACGTTGTCCCTGGATCCATTTTATGGCCCAGAGTTTCCTCAGACCCACTGTCCTTTTGGATGAATCACACCAGATTGTCCTTCTGGAAGATTCCACTTTAAGGACAAAACCATCATGTAGGAAAAGTTTCAAGGTCACAGACACAGAAGAAAAGGTGATCAGGTTCTACAGACCTGAAACCTGGAAAGAACCAGGATGCAGAACCACTGATAGAATAATATATTGTTGAAGTGGTTGAATGAAAAATGCTTACCTTAAAGGGAAGAATCTGGTGGCATGTCTTTCAATAAATGTTTTTTGGTTTAAAGATCTGTCTGTCAATAAATGTAAATTAGAGTAGAGTGAATTCAGTATATTTAGAAACATTTGAATTATTGCCTTAGTTCAACTAATATCATTAGTTTCCATACCAAGTCATGTATCCACATTAGTTAGACTGTAATGGAATTTAACTGGAGTTTTAGAAGTTAGACTAACCAAGTCAGATAATGTGATTCTAATGGAGCTTCTCCATACATGTAAACGCTGCCAACCTTAGATCCGCTACTGACTACCCTGGACATGCTCCCTTCAGGAAGTGACCAGAGTCCCCATGACAACATGTACATTACTGTAATAAATCAGAGATTAAACAATTTGCACCAACTATACTGAGCTGCTACATGGTTATGGTCCATATCTTCTCTGGGTGTTGTTGTCCTACTACGTCTGCTTCAAGTCAGATGCCTTTGTTTACTGATTGTTCTTCTATGGCGCCAACCGGAAGAATGCTAATATTAAAGGGCATGTAGCACCACCTAGTGTCCCGGAGTCCACCAATAATTTGGTTCTCTGGCTGTAATGTTCGCTCACATGTTAACTGCAGTTCAGTCCTTACATCGATTAGTACCAATACCTGGACTTAGGGCGAATTCCAATTAATCCTTTAACCCTCAATCTCAAAATGTGCGTTCTCGCGAAGTGTAAGTGCTGTCCCAAGTCTAAGAATGTTTAAGTTGAGGAGCAAGTTTGAGGACTGTATAGCCCTCAATATTGAGATTCCATGACACCACCCTTGGGAGCAAGGGTTACCCAGAATGCAGTATTTTCTTTGTTAATGGAGATATAAACATTATGAAAATCATTGTTTAATCTTAGTTTAGGTCCATTTTATGGATTATGTACCTCATTGTTGTATAACATGTATTTTTTATTTTACGATCTTTTGTCAATATCGGCTGGTGTGGACAAGCTAGTTATTGTTTAAGTTAGCTAACGTTACAGAAACTGTCGTTTTTCACAGTGGTAATGTAGTTGTTTTATCAAGATAACAGCCTATATAACATGCTTGTGCCGATAATGGTATACATAAGATGACCGGGCTAATGTCATCTCCCATAGCTGCAGAGTTATCTTATAGCTGGTGTTTACCTTTCATTGAGCTGTATTATGCAGTGACAGCTGAATATGGTTGTGTTATTTATACAGATTATTTGTTTGATAACTCTAACTGAAGGAATAATTTACAGATAGACCACAACAATTTCAAAAACGTGGACCTGATAGACCTGTCGATGATAGATGTGCTTGTGGCTTAAACAGGCAGGGTTAACAGTGCAAATATTAAAAAAATAATAAAGTTGTGTTTCATTTCAGGGACTACAGAGGCAACGCGGGCCCTGATTAATTTCAAGGCCAACATTTAAGGGCTGTCCTAAATCACAAATAGCCCTTAACACTTAGTTTTGAGGGATACTGGTTGAGTGATGAGCTTGAGGGTTAAGGGAGGAATTGGAATTGGCGCTTAGATGTGAGGGTAAATGAACTAAGTGAAAGTTCCTGCAATTTAAAATGTCAGGAAAATAGAGAGATAATATAAACAGACATCTAAATGGAATACCAGTACACCAATATTCTATAACAGTTCACTTAAGTCTGGCCAGGAGTACTTGGAAATATCATTCAGGAGATATCAACTCCTCATCAGTCTTCTAATGAGAATGATGAGTTTTCAGGATGTGAGTGAAACATTTAAACTCTCATCAAACTCTTTCTTTTTATATCTGTAATTACATTCTGCCATCAGGGTTAGGGTCAGGTTAGGGTACGGGTATGGTTAGGATTTGGTGCAGGCATATTGATTGGAATCCTAATAATCCTGTAATGGAGTTATTTAAGAAAATATTGGGGTTAAGTAATGACAAGTCTCTGCAGTTTATTTGTTGGAACATGCATAGACTCAGTGATAAAAAATCTAGTGCTGAATCATTTATAGATTGTTCTTGAATGTGGAAGAATAATGATCTTTATTCATAAAATCGAAACAATAAACAAGTGTTTTTAGGCACAACAAAATACGCAAATGTTTTAGCTCTCAATGAAAAGTTCCCTCTCAAAAATGTGAGACTATGAGTTTGTCCTTTCAAGGTCACTCAAGGTCAAAGGTTATGATGTCATTTTGGAGCCTACACAGAGTTCCTATCTGTCAACAAAAGTAATAGATAGGTACTTTATTAATCCTTTTTCAAGGAAATTGCTTTTATTACAGCAGCAGAAAAAACACTCAGATAGCCTATCATCACAGATCCCACACACGCATACACACAGATCATTATTACACATAAAAAGATCACTATTACACATTAAAAATATCACCCGTGCACATAAAAACATCATTATTGCACATGCACATTAATGCACATTGAAGAGTCTAATTATTGCCAGGAGAAAAGACTTCCAGTAGTGTTCAGTCTTATATTTTGGGGGGATCAGTCTGTGGCTGAAGGTGTTGTGTCGAAACACTGAGTACTTATCACCACTGTTTTTGGAGTTACAACCATTTCAAATAATCTAACCTTGATTTTGACCCCTTGACCTCTTTGACCAACAATTGATCAAAATCTATACACACATGATGCAGAATTGAAAGAGTAGGATTTTTGGTGTTCATTGGAAGTCTCTAAGATGAATAGTTCAAAAGTTGTATCCAAAATTTGATTTTGACCTTTGACCTAGTTTTTTCAAATGTGTCCTTCAATTGTTCTGATGAATGCACATTAACAGGTAGAGCAAAAACAAGCTATATGTAAAACTGAGTATAGAGGAATGAAAAGTAAATTCATCACCTTTGAATCTCTAATCATTGTGAAAACACATTTTTGGTGACCTTAACCTTTGACCTACATTCACAAACAATTAAATGGGATCTATTCTAGACCACCTGGTATATTTCCTTAAAATTTCACAGAAATTGACCTAGTAGTTTTTGTGTAAAGTTGCTGACAAACAGACAAGCCAAAAAAAAAAACCAAAACACCCAGCTATGGGTTTAGCCCCTAACCACAGAATGTTTAAGGAAGACAGAAGCATCACTCATAGATTCTAACGGCACATTTCCAGTTTCCGAACAAGGTGGTTTGATTGCAGTTCCATTCTGTTTCCATGTGGGGCACTCGATTTTATGGAGCTATATTCCTCCAAGTGCCCTTATCTCAGGATATAATTTTTTATCTCATAATTCGAATGTTGTTTTTGAAAGAGGTTGTATAGAAAATACCCATGGCTGAGTTTTAGATTTTTAGAGTCTTATATTTCCTTAAAAAAAGGGGCTTAAAGTGTCAATGACATCACACAGAGTTTCTGCTTTATGGCAACAAGCCTTCTTGTCCTAAAGCAGAGCTGCAGCTGACACAGGTAAGTAGGCTACATATGCTAGAAAGTTTTTTATTAGCTGTCATTTCACAACTAGGGAAAGGTGCTCGTGATGGTGGATGACTTAAACCAAAAAATGTATCTTAATATTTTGTGGTGGTTTAGTATGGGGCCGGCCATCAAGCAGTATCTCTGTTCGTAACCCATCCTCTCGCTGGTCTACCAGCGGTCATTAGCAGAATTCTAGCGCATTGTTGGTAACAACTCAACCTGTAAGAAATCAAAGGGACATATGTACTCGTGAAGTGGATGCAGAATTTCTTCAACTAGTGTTTGTTGTTTTGGTGCTGATGTGAGGATCTTTTTACTAATGTGATCAGTGTCTCCCAGATACCATTGTGTTGGGCCCCAAAAGGTGGGTTAAAGATCCATTTGACTTCCCCTGTTAGAAATGTGCATTGAATATTGAGGATTCAATTCTTTTAAGGAATTATTAAAGTATTTTAGTCAAAAGTACAATGGTTTGATTAAATCATCAATGCCTGTGAAATTTCCAACAAAATCTGCATGAAATGTGCTTCTTGCGAAGCATTGAGCAACCTCTAAATATTACTTGATATGTCTAAACCTTTTCCAGGGCTGTTTTTATTTGCAGTGGAAACACTGGGTCTAAAAAATAAATTGAAAATCAAATA
Organism: Siphamia tubifer; assembly: GCA_020466265.1. Lineage (NCBI taxonomy): Eukaryota > Metazoa > Chordata > Actinopteri > Kurtiformes > Apogonidae > Siphamia > Siphamia tubifer. The sequence goes on from CM035785.1 coordinate 15,759,338, forward strand.
AAAATATTCAATTTTGGACCAACCTATTCCTGAGTGACCAATTTGATGATGGATATGTCACAGGATAATGTTAAAAATATGGAAACCTTTAACGAGAATAATTGGGTTCTTCTCGTGTGCAGCATTGCACTTCTGTTTATTCTTCCTCCTGTCAGGAGACCATTATCTAGACTTGTAGATGCCGTTTCTTGATTTGAACAATTTTCCAGAGAAGTTACTTCATGGCTGAAGTAATGTCTTTACTCAAAACTAATGAAAGTCTTTTCTGCTTCATGCAGATCCTCTACCGATAGATTTTGCATTCCTTGCTCATGTATATACACACACACACACACTATATATTTTTTTTAAAGTGTATTTATTATATTCATCTGAACCTCAAGTCTCATTCAAGACAGGTTTAATTTTTATTTTAATCAAAGTTCCCTGTACATCACCAAACCTAGAGGAAGGCCACGGCATTGCAAATTGACAAAATAATGAAATTACTGAAATAAGGCTTCAATGACTTGCAGCAGGTTTATAAACAAGTCAGATATGTTTGACAATGTTCAGTCAGCTATATTTAAGAACCTGAGTCAAATTATATTATACAGTCATTTATACGCCAACAGTAAATGCTTTTGATTTCATGAGCATTGCACATTGCAAATCTGTTAAGCTGAACATTTTCTTTTGTGTAGGTTCTGTAGGCAGGCAAAAAAATTTATCCTCATATAGGACATAGCACCAAAGAGGAGGCTGCGTTAGCGTATAGTATACTTTACTACAGTCTGTTAGCGAGGCCTGCAGTGAAGGGTAAAGAGACATCTACTTTAAAAAGATACCATTTACACACCTCTGTCCGGAGTTTAAGTACTTGACAAGGACTATATAGATAATGTAGGATATAGACTTCAGACTTTTCCTCATTGAAAATAAGTCAAATTGCATTCATCATGTGCGTGTAATGCCTTTTCTTTTAATCTCACACTATAACATGTTCGTGTGCACAAAAAAAGTGCCCCTCCTTCCCCCCAAAATGTCTCTGCACAACACTGACCATAAACATGCAGAATACGTCAGTTACATTCATTGCTTTAGCCCGTTTACATGCCATTACACATTAAAATTAAAATGAAAAAGCGCTAGCTGAATGCTAAATTGAATGGGAAAATACATAGACATGTTACTAGCATTTGCTGGTTAACTTTATTCTATTGTCTTTTTTATCCAAACACAAAAGTTCGCTTCAGAGACATTTTCCACTATGACTTTTCACAGTAACGAACATAAAACACTTACAGGTGTACATTTTCCTAGCCATACAAACAGAAAAAAAAAAAAAGCATGTCCGACTCCTTCCTTTTAAATGCTAACTGCTACAGGAACAGTGGAAGCACAAACCACAAAGTACCGCACTTAATTTGACCACTACAGGGCCCCCTTTGCCTGATTTTAACATAATTATCATTAAGCACAACCAAAATTAATCCACACATAAGATGCACTGGATTATAAGACGCAGTTTCGCCATGATTGGGGTGAGGTGAGTGAGGACTCAGATACACAGTGCTGAAGGGAGAACAGATTTAAACCACAAAAACGCAACACAAAGACAAGACAGAGACAAAACCAAACCAAAACCTGGGAATAGAACAGCCAGAGTCCATGGTGATGATGAATGTCCAGGTTATGGTGACTGAGGCAATGACAATATGTTATGGAGGTAACCGTATTTAATAGTCCAACACTGGCAACTGCAAGCCTCACTGCTTTTATAGTTGCAGATGAGGAACGGCTTGCAGCTGCGCAGTGCGGGGCCAGGTGGATATGGAGAGCACTGGGGGAAAGGTCACTGGAGCAGAGGTCATGACAAGTGTCTCTTTGGTTTTGTTTGTTTGTTTGTTTTTTAATTAAAGGCTTTTAAATGTGCCTTATAGTCTGGAAAACATGGTACACAAACAGTATTGAGGATTAATGACATTAAAATAAAAGGAGTTTTGAAAACACATTTTTGGGTGTGATTCTTGACCACAAGATCTGCTGGAAACTCCACATAAAATATGATCATTTATCTTGTTCTGTTTTAGTTTACTTCATGTTTGCCCATTTCCTGTTTTATTTTGGTGAAGGGGTTTGTCTTCCTGTGTCTCTGCATTCTGTTTGATTTGTCTGTAGCTGTGTTTGAAACCACATACTGCATACTTTCATACTTATACTTATTCTGTACTGCTTACTTAGTGATCTGACAGTATGCAAAGCGTACAGAATGCTACACCGTAACCCACTAAGCATTGCGTTCCTATCCGAGCAAAAATCGACAGGGTGAAGCTGATTTCAGTTGAGCTCTAAACACTTTAAATACATCAGTTTATTGAGTTTTTTTAATCAGGTGAGAAAGTGCATCTTTAGATGCCAAATGTGGTGCTCATTTGTCTAAATGCCACCTATTTTTAATTTTGTTTGGAGGAATTCGGCAAAACGCCATAGTGAGTAATGGTTATTTCCACAAAATAAAACACCCCTTTCTCCTTTTTATACCAAAAACCACACTGATAAATCTGGGCTTTTACTTTGTAAACAATTACTAACTTGACACCACCATTTACACTGATCCTGTCCCATTTATGGAATTCATCTGGTCATGTGATGATCAGATGTCAGAGTGACGATCGGACGTCAAGTTGCATTGTATCTCATGCAATGTCAGTACGAGTAAGAGGCTCAGAATGCATACTCAACATTTCTGCCAAATCTAGTATGCATCCGGGAACTTCTTGCATACTCAAAATTGCATACTACCAGTGTAAACACACTGCATAAGCAAAAGGTTAGTACGAGTAATTGGTAAGTATGGTTTCCAACACAGCCTGTGTCTTCCCTGATCCCTCATTGCCTTGTGTCCTCCTGTTGGCTCCCCACACCTGTTTGGAATCCCTGTCACCCTGTATGGTCTACTCTTCCCCTTTGTTTGTTATCAGTGTGTCATTCCAGTCATGTCCTTGTAATGCAGCAGTCTGTAAGTTTTTGTCTTAGTCTTGTTATCTGTTAGAGAGAAAGTCTTTTGTTTAGTTAGTTATGTGGGCCACGGAGCTCCCTTCACGTTTTCTACCTTTTGGTAATTCGTTTGAATCTTTAATTTTAGTTCAATGGGCCACCAAGCTATGTATTTTTTTTATATTCTTTTGTACTAAGAAAAACTAAACGCATTCTTGATTTGTTCCGACTGGTTTTGATCTCCTGCATTGTTGGATCCGTGCCTGAAGCATTCCTATAATAGTCAGGGCAGAAGTCGCACACATTATTGGATTGATAGGGAAGGCCAAACACATTTTCAATGAGAAAGCAATGTATACTTTGTAATTTTCACTGGTACTATCCTATTTGAATTACTGTGCATAAATTTAGGGTAACTCTTACAACACAATCATTATGCAAACTGCAAAAAACTATCTATAAGATTAATAACTCCTGTAGGATACTTGGAACACACCAATAAAGTCTTACAGTAGTTGCACATGTTAAAGATAAGATATTCTTTAGGGATCTGGTGGATTTCAAGACTATATAGGGCAAAGGATAACATGCTTACAGGCAACATACATGTGCTTTAAGACTTCGAACGGGTGTTACAAGCCCGTTTCAAAATGGCAATCACTAGATATTTATCTTTTCCATCACACCTTGATGCATTATATCATTAGGCTTCTGCAGAGCCTGCTGATGAGCTGATCATTAAATTAATCTCATGTGGTGGAAGAGGGAAATGATAAAAATGTGCAGGATCCTGGCCCTCGAGGACCAGGATTGCCCACCTCTGGTTTATTATATTCCATGGCTCCATTGTCCCAATAAACAGTTCAATGTCTCCATCAATTTATTTTAAATGTATCCTACTGAGATATGGCCACCTCTTTAACTCAGCCTGTGTGATAATATTTTTCTTGGAGACAGGTATTTTGTTCTGTGTGTAATCTTTGGGCAGGTCCAGGTATGTACAGCCCTCCAAGTCTTTTACCTCCAGTGCTCTGACCTTATAGATCTCTGCTGGCTTTTCTTGTCCTATTGTTTGCAAAATAATCTGTTTCACATTCAGTTCATTAAATTCTGTGTAAAACATTGCTGTACTTCCTGGATCAAGGAATGCATAAGTCTGAATGTAGTTGTTCCCTTTTCCCGCCTTAAGGCTGACTGGAACGATGTGTCACCTACTGAAACAAGAGCATTGCCTCTGGGGGTTTCTTTTGTCTCAGAAGTTTTTAGTTGATTTACCTGCTTTGGGTCTTTTTCACTTGGTATGTGAAGTATAGAGTGTTTCATTTGACAAACCTGACGCATTAATCTTTTGCAGTTTTTGCTTAGATTACGTAAAGATGTTTTAGTAAACATCCAAAACAATATCCATGGGTTCAATTCAATTTTTTTGTTATGTGGCTGTGTTTTGAATTGTGAGCAGTCTATTAGAGTGTGTTTCCTATGACTACATTCAGATGAAGGGGTGCTAACACTGGGGGTGGTGCTAACATACTGCTGTGGAACAGGTGATTGTTTTATAGTGTATCCTGTTGGCTCTGTATTCACAGCTACTGAAGTAGTAAAGCTGCTGTTTTTGCCTCATACTGACTTTAATTCACCCGTGCTTCTTGAGACACTTTTTTGTTATTTGGTCCTAACAAGTGATCCAAAAGCATCTTTACATGTTTTTCCACAAAATGTTTAAATCAGATTCTCCTGCCAGTTCTGTTTTGTTTCATAAGCTGTGGATCACCACTTTTCTTGGAGTTTGTACGGTGGTTTGGATGCATTTAGCATTAGTTTTGATGGCATATCAAGTTCTTCCAAATATTGTAAATCTTGCATTACATTACTGCATCCTCTCAAACACATTGCATATACATGCAGCATTTCCCCATCTTCAGCTTTGTCCAGTTCAAGCTTTTTCCAGGTAAACTCTGGAAATTTTCATCTAATTTCCGAAATGTTCCTTAAAGAGATGCCCTGCTTCATTATAGCCCCTACTGGCATCCATGTGCAAACAGCTGCAAATTAAGCTATTTCTTAAACCAGAGGTGAACTGCTGAAGAAGAGTCTGTCCTGATTATTCTCAGTCTCATCATCAATCAGGTGAGAAGACTGACATGATAGTTTTTTGCCATCAAACACAAATCTCTCTTACTGGTAGAGACTGTTTTTGCTGTGGGACAATGAGTTCTGCAATGTCACTTGGTCTTTAACGAACCACATTTAAGTTTCCATGAGCAGCTTTAATAAGCCCATTGTCTTGTCCAGAGGGATTTATTATTCCAATATGATTTGCACTCACTTTCTTAGTTTAAGGTTTATTTTTATTTTCTGATGTGTTGGTATTTCTTTTAGGTACAGATTTCTGGATGCTTAAAATGGTTTGGTGAAGTGGGGTTTTGGGTTTTCCACCTTACTGTACACCTTACAATCAGGGCTCCAAATTAACTTTTTTCATCACCAGCCAATGTGGCTAGTAGATTTTTTTTTAAAATCTTACTAGCCAGTCAGAAATTTCTTCATCAATCATTTCTTTAAACATATGATCACATTTTTTTTTTTTTACATTTTCACATTTAACTCTTAAAACTTCTTGCTTTTACCTTTTCTCACCTTTCACTGTTAACACTTCTTTACTTTTCTCACCTATATTACAATTTATACAATACATAGACACATCTTGTTGCTCTTACAGTACATTTTCTCAATTGGTCCCGATATCATTTCTTCAAACATATGATCAAATTTTTTTCTTTTTTGCATTTTCACATTTAACTCCTTACTTCTTTACTTTTTATCGCCACTGTCCCCATTAAATATCTGTAAACATACACTTGCATTAAATCTTGTTGCTTTTACATTTTCTCACCTTTCACTGTTAACACTTCTTTACTGTTCTCACCTATATTACAATACCGTTACCTCAGTCTCGACAACATCCCCTCCAGCCTTTGCCCTTTTCTCACCCCCACATTCCGAACCTCCCAACCACCGCCACATTCTTTTTTTTCGTTCTCACTGACACAACACACGCTTCAGAAAATATTCTCCTTCTTCTATCTCTTAACGTCTTCTTCTTCTCCTAAGAGTCAACCTCGCGAAAATGCTCGAAATCGAATGCAATGAGGACTCAGCCTGACGCAGCCAATGGATGCATGTGACGTCATCACGGTAGAGTTCATGGGAAATGTAGGAACTTTTGTCTTTCGTGTTCGGGACTAGAGAAGGCTTTCTAATCAGAACACTTTTCTAAAAAAAATTTCTATCACTCCCCCAGGGACGGACCTGGCCTGACTTGTGCACCCCCCCCCCCCCCCCTCACACACACACACACACCCAGAACCATATCCTTCAAAGACAGATTATACAACAAACACCAATGTATATATCAATGCTTATTTTTAATTACAATTTAAAAAATACAAAGTAAAAATTGTGATAAAAATAAATAAATAAAATTGAGAAATTTGTAAATGTAAATATTCTAAAATTGCACACAAATGTAAACATAACATTGCAAATTGCACCTAACTTTTCAAAAAGCAAAACCAATGTTAACAAGTATATAATAAAATGAGTGCAAATGACTTTGCTTTTCCTTTTGGCTTTTCCCTTAGGGTTCACCACAACAAACAAAAAAAATAGCAGTAAAAGTAAACGTGCAGCAGCAGCTGTAAAGATGACATCTAAAACTGGACCTTTCTTGCCTTCTTTGATGCAAAATCCTCAATTACATCCCTGTAATGAATATGTCAGTAAATATATATGAAGGAATATGGAGATTTAAAAAAGTAAACACATTTAACAGCACACGTCCCATTTATTTATTTACTTTTTAGTTAATCGCTTTATGAACTTTCTTAAACCATGGAGTCACCGTCTCATTTCCTTAGCCTATTTGTGGACTCACCAACTGACCAAAGATAGCAACAAATCCCCATATAGGCCTGTTATGATCAATTCATTTGGGCTTATTAGCAATCCTGTGAAACACAGAAGTATCCCTACAGCCTGGCGCGCTTTCACGCGTTACAGGGCGCGTACTGGTGCGCGCAATGGCACGCGTTTACCACTGCGTGCTAGAACGCGTGCCATTGCGCATGCCAGAACATGCCCTGTAAAGCATGAAAGCGCGCCTGCTAGAACGCATTCTGTAACGCGTGATATAATAAACACAACGCGTGGCTATGTGAACACTTTGGCTTGCCATAGGGGCGCTACCTGGGCTGAAGCAAGCAAGATGAAAAAAAAGACAGGGAAAGGATAAAAAAAAAAAAAAAATAGGACGGTCATATGCTGGTGCCCCATAGAGGATTGCTACAACCGGGTCTGCACTCACCACCAGCCAAAGTGGCTAGTAAGTTATTTTTTTACCCGCCAAAATGGATTTTCACCCGCATTTGGCGGGTGTTAATTTAGAGCCCTGCTTACAATACTCATTCGTGTCATCATCATCACCAGCTTCCTGAGCCACCTCATCACTTTCATGAATTTAATCACCTTGCCTGCTTCTCTCTCAATTTGTTCCATCTTTGCTTTTAGATTTGTTTTTTCTAGTTGTAAAGCATGTTTCTCTTTCAGCGCAGCAGCTGGATCCATAGCAGCAGACCTTGGCCTTTTTTTTTTTTTTAATTCTGAGGAGACTAAGGAGGATCTGGAGACTTTTCATCCACTGACAGACTTTGATTTATGAAACATATTTGCTGTCCAATAGTCCAAGTTTTAAATTCACCCACAGTTCCTTTAAATACTTCAAATACATCAGCGACCTCATCCATATTTTTATCATAACTCATCAAAGCCTTTATATTATTTAATATCCTGGTTCACATGCCCAGTCTTCCTCTATGTGAAGCAACACATGATTTCAACATGTTCTCAGCATTAACTGCGCTCTCCATTGCCACAAACATCATTCCAGAAAACCACACAAGTTCCTTTTCTCATCATTAAACATACTGTTTTATTGCATTCCATATCCACAATCCATAACTTTTCCTTAGTGGTCATTACTTTCTTCATAGCACAGTGGTTCATTCATTGTATCTCCCAGTGGTTTTCTAGCTTCATATGAAATGACACAAAATTCTCTCTATGAACCCACATTCATAATTATGGACTTCTATGATGAAATAAACATCACCCGTTCAGATTTTCTATGGTGTTGAGGGACCATCATTGAAGGGAATGTCATTTGGAGAGAGAGTCGTTTAGATCACACCTGGGCAAAGTAAGGCCTGGTGGCCACATGCAGCCAGATAGATGGCCCTGATCGGCCCACATGAGGTCACTGGCTAATTAAAAGTCATTGAAAATGTATTTGATACAGTTTTTATTTTGTAGAATATGCTAAATTAATGTTTTTTCACACATACTTTCCACACTTAGCATAAGGTTTATACACTGATTGGTTTGTTGGTAAGTTTCAGTCCATTTATATGCCAGCTAACACCAAAAAAAGGAAAATTACAGAGATTTTAGCAAGACATGGACTTATATTTCTTTACTGAAGTCAGAAAAGGAGCTGACAAACAAGAAAACACAAATCTGAGGTTAGGGTTTTTCATGGCAAGTTAATATGGAGCTGGTTTTGTACATTTTTGCAAATGTTTTTGTGAATATTAATTAAATAGTTATATTGTATTTGTACATTTTCATTGTATCATTGTATTGTTTTATTTACTGTTTTTTTAGAGCTCTATATTGAACAGAGCTACAGGTGAATTGATCTAGCCCTTAATAACTGTCAACATTTCTTATATGGCCTCATAGGAAACTTAATTGTCCACCCCTGGTTTAGGAGGACCATTGTTTAGAATGAGTGTTGGCCTAAACAGCTGATAAATAACTTGACTGAAGATGAAAATGTGAGTTAATAACAGACAGAGGCAGTTCTGTGCAGCCGCAGGACTTCTGAAGTGGCTTTAAAAGGCTGTTAACGGCTGCACTTCCTTATTACTGATATACCAGAATGATTTATGAAGTGAGTGGAAGGAAACAGAAGGACTCTACAGATGACCTTCACTCTAACACAGCAGAAAAAAACCAGCATGTGTTTGAACAGATGAAAGGAATCAGCTGATCTTTCGGTCAGTGTTTACAACCTGTTTGAGTTTACATTAGACTCATTCTATTGAAAACCACCTGACCCTCTTCATGTAGTTATACAATATTATATATGATGAGAAATCCAAATGTTTACATACTTAGAGAACATTCTATGTTTTTTTTCTGGTCTCATGTTTTTTTTCTGGTCTCATGTTTTCTTTCTGCTGTCCTGTGTGGTTGGTGTCAGCCGAGTTTCGCCATGAGTTTGTGTGTTTCTGTACAGCTCTTATCCTCCTTCATGATGCTCAAAGCGCTTTACATTAGAATCACATTCACACACACATTCATACACCAGTAGGTTTCGAAGGTTCTGCCAGACCTACTGGGAGCCTAATGTAGGGGTCAGTGTCTTGCCCAAGGACACTTAGAAATATGGACAGCCAGAGTCCAGGCGCGAACCTCTGAGACTTGAGACCCACTCTACCAATTGAGCCACAGCTGCCCTTGGTTCATATTCCCTCTGTCTTAGTTTCTGATCCCTCAGTCCTAGTAAGTCCAGTTTCTCCCAGACACTGTCCCTAGAAGATCCGGTTTCACCTGGTCACTGTCCCTAGTAAGTCTGGTTTCACCTGGCCAGTGTCCCTAACTGGTCCGGTCTCACCCAGCCAGTTTCCAATCTCTGGTCATCAGGGGTCCAACATGGGAGAAAGAGGGCCAGGTATAGTTGGCCAATCAGGGTCAGGTTGCTCACCCGGCCTGCCCCAGGGGCTCTCCTTCATGTACATCCTACCTTGAGGGTTAGGGTTATGGTGTGGCCCAGGTGGGGCCACACCTATTGAGTGGTCTGTCACCCCAGTGCCAGAAGAACCCTAGCATTCACCTGACAAAGGTTCTGGTGTGAGGGCATGGAGCAAGAGGTGAGGGAATATGGCTCTTCATGTCCAGTTTGTGTCATCTCATCCGCACCCTGCTGGTTTTCTGCAGCCTATTTTGATCTGCACACATCCATGGAGTCAAATCTCCATGGATTTTGTTACTCTGCTACCTCCCTGAGATGGTAAGACAGTGGTGCTCACAGTGGTGGATTGATTTCGAAAGATGACTCATTTCATTCCACTGCCAAAACTTCCCTCAGTGGAGGAGATGGCAGAGGTTCTGTTGGAACATGTGCATAAAATACATGGTTTCACCAGGAATAGGAAAGGACCAATCAGGCTTTAGAGACAGGACTGCACCTGCTCACATCTTCACCTCCCTCCACCTGAAGCTGGCAGTTCATCTGGGTGGAGTACACCCACAACACTCTCCCCTCTGCGTCCGCTGGGTCCTCTTCTTTTAATGGGTGTTCACTTACCAACCTACTTGTTCACTGAACAGGAGAGAGAGATCAGAATTTTGGCCACTTCGGCTGTGGTTAAGCGGTGCAGGAGGATCTGGGACCATGCCAGGGGGTTGCTCCTCAGAGCCTCAGACACTCCCAAGAAGATGGCTAAGTGGCATTGGTCAGATTCTCCTCCTTACCAGGTGGGGCAGAGGGTCTGGCTCTCCACCCGGTACCTACTGTTGCAGTTTGTGAACAGTAGGTATTTCCTGTCATAAAGATCATGAATTCTGTGTATGTCAGACTTTGTCCACCTTGGTGACCATGTATGCATTCTACCTTCCACATTAAGCCCCACCAAGTTCCCCGTTCTCTGGTCCCCCACACTGTAGCACCCACCACCCAGGATGATTGATGATGGTCCTGTTTACACCATGCAGCACCTCCTTTGGTGTGTTACCACTATCAGCACTTCTGGTACTTTTTGTGGGACATACTTTTGACCGGACCATTAGTTAGCCCGGTCCTGGCATTGTCTCCATACACTTTTGGCCCTGTAAGAACCTTGCAATGACATCATCACATCACGTCAGTTGCTATGGTAACATCACTAACAAAAAATGCCAAAACAAAGCAGCAGCAGAGGAGGAAATCACAACAAGACTAGAAATAGACAGGGATAATGTCGGGATGTTTGTTGCATTTGTGGTGTTGCTTTACACAGTCATGGTATCAGAGATTGAAAGAAGAAGAGTTTCTCTCAAAGAAGAATTCTGCAGAGATGAACAAAACAGAGAGCTGGAAAAGCGAGAAATTATTCTGCCTCATTGTGTGGTAAATTTCCTCCAGTAACTACTCTTGAGTTGTTTGTTATAATCTGATGATGTCCTTTGTGACAACCAACTTCTGACCAGTGACTCTACTGGGCCACTCTTGAGTACTCTTGAGCAGGAATTCCATTGGTTCCTGTAAAGATTCCAGGATGCACACCTGTTGGAATTGCCAAATCAGTGGAAACACATGAAGTTCCTTTAAAATGACCCAGAACTTCCGAAAGTGGAAATGTGCCTCTTGATGAATGTCATCGAGGCTGAAGCTGGCAGTACAGTATATGGTTGATTGGGAGGGTTACAGAGCTGAGGAGTGGTCCTGGATCCCAATTTGTCATGTGGTCAACCCAGGGACCACCCAGAGCTTCCAGGATTGTCGGGGGCCCACCATTCTATTTGCCTGGTTCTCATTTAGTTTTTGCACACCTGTCCTCCTCACTTCACATGATATAACTTGTGTTCTTTCCTGCTCTCCTTGTTTGTCAGTTCATCACTTTACTCTGGCTGTGCTCCCTCTTCAACAGCTTCCCCTGCTCAAAGTCAAACAGGTCTGGTGGTTGCCATTCCAGTCAAGACTGATTATGGACTTGTAAACTTAAGTGTACTCTAAGTGAGTTTTGAACAGTGGTACTGTTACCCTTGAGTCATTGTATCTCTTCTACCTTCCTGAGTTGTGCTCAAATAAAGAGCCCTTACACAACAGCTTCTATGTATGGGTCCTTCACACCATAATCATGACAGTTCTGTGACAGGCTCCAATGTATTGTCATTCAGTAAAAACATCACAGATACTGAGTCTTTAAAACTTCCACAGTAGCTTTGTATTGTAAAACTTGTGCGGATGAGTCTTCAGGCTTTGGTTCTTAGCCTCAGTTTGACACTAGAGTTTACATGGTCATATATTGTCATTAGCTGTTGGAGATGTTACACTTTTTTATTCAGGTTTACTTTTTCTCATGCTGCACATCCCCTGATGTAATGTACTTTGTGTCCTGTGGTCTGACTCTCAGTGAAATCACCTGCTTTTATTTTGAAAAGTCCTAGATGGGACGGCTCCAACTCTTTTGGTTTATTTACATCTTTTCACCCATGGGCAAAAGCAAAATGGGATTTATTCAGTCAATGATTAAACATAATGACTTTATAATCATTAATAATTGTCACCAAACATTAATTCTTATGATAAAAGCTAATAGCCATTAGGGGTAGTAGGGTAGCAAATAGTCAATCATTGACATTTGTACCTGATAGTATTTGACATGTGAGTGATTGTTTACCTGCCATCATTCCTTTCATTTCTATAAATAGACTCAACTTTAAACTGTTGCGTGGAACTAAAACTGTTTTCCTATTAAAATGCCTGGAGACACCAGGGCTAACCCTATCGCTGCTTTTATTTTGATTATTTAAAAGTATTTTTAGAAATGCGATGCACTTTTTTAAAACTCCTATTTATAATTTTTTTTTGTTTTTTGACAAGACAACACAAAAATATTAAAAGGGAAAAGTTGAGAAGAATTTAAATGACAATGCCAATCCCAATGTTCTATTGGCTTAATCTATTTTCAGAGGAAAATATGGTCTAACCCTGACCCTTTTAATAGAGTTTTAGATTCATCAGTGTTACAACATCTCGGGTCAGGGATTTCCACATGGGAATGGAAAGGGGTTTCTTTCCCTGACAGACACACCTCTGGGATTACTACTATATGAACCATCCCTGACAGACAACTCTGGGTTTATTGCTAGCAGGAACCATCCCTGACAGGCTCAACCTTTTTTTTTTTTTACTGCTAGCAGGAACCTTCCATATTAGGCACCAGAGATGTTCACAAGTATTTTTTTCCAAGTCAAGTCTCAAGTCTTTCTGCACAAATACAAGTCAAGTCGCCCGTTGACTCGCTTGTGCTGACCTGTGATCCCGGAGCTCCTCCCTCGCCTGTCTGGTGTCTGGTCCAGCCCCCCCCCCCCCTTTCATTTATAAATCGACGTTCATCTATAGCCTGTCCGTCCATCGGAGTGGATCTCTCCTTCAATGTGGTTCTCCTCAAGATTTCTTCTTTTCCCACTCGGTTTAGTAGTTTTTTCTTGCCGAGAAGGAGGATCTAAGGACAGGGGATGCTTGGGACTTTTCATATATCTCTGTAGTTGATTCTGTTTCTGTAAAGCCCTGTGAGACGAGTTTGTTGTGATTTGGGGCTTTATAAATAAAATTGATAATTTTAATTAAATTAAAGTCACAAGTCTTTGAGGGGTAATGTCAAGTCTTAAGTCTTTCATCCCAAGTCCAGGTCAAGTCTCAAATGGCTGAAATGAATGTTTTCACATTAGATGCTATTTGAGATAATACTGCATTGCTGTATTGTTTTGGATTACGTATGTAGTAATTAAGTGTGGTCAAAGCATGTAGATCCTACTGTACCATCAAAATTGATCAGAACAATGCATTGTGCAATGTAAAGAAACATCCCAAAAGCTTTGTTTGAACTTGATCAGTGTATTTTGAACTTAATAAAACAGAATACATATACAAACTTATTTTTGTCTGTGGTCTGGTCCTTTCCCAGAAAATAGCAAATTGAGGAAAATGAGAAATGAAAATAGGTAACTGAGGAAAATAACATGAAAAAGTAAATCTTTCTTTGCCTTGCTGATTTCTGCAAACCTGTAGATAAACATGTAAATTAATTTCCTTTTTCTTTTCTTTTTTCTTTTTTACAATACTATAAACAGATGATTATCTTAATAATATTGTCATTCATACAAAAGAGTATGTTTTGGGCATTTGACCTACAGCCTTTTCATTAAAAAATTATCATTAATAGTATAAAAGATAATTATAGTAAATAAACCTATTGTCTTTTTGTTATTTTTATATAATGATGGCATCAGTTAATCATAGATGCTGGGATACAAAAAAAAAGTTCAATCTTACATTTAGCTTTTTTCCCCCAGTGCTTTTAATCTCATCTTTTAAACTTGAATGAGGATTTTAAGCTACTTCCAAACAGAAGTTCCATTCATGTTGGGTATGAAAAGGTTATTCCCTTCCCTGCCTGATGATGGTGACAGAGACTTTCTTATATAGAAGGACTTTGCGAGAGCATTCCAGTACGACAAAATTACACAACAGAAATTAATATTAATGTTAATAATAATTTAAAAAATAAGTGAATAATAATATTTTCACTATTACTTGGCATAAATCGAATCCTGTGGGTCTAAGCTTTGAAAAGGTATACAGCTTTACCAGGAACGTTTTGATGCAAGCTCTAAAACATTAAAATAATGGTGACCCAGTCAGTGTGTATTAAGAGGTTAACATTACTCAATACAAAGGCTGATATTGCTGCTACCTGCCGAGGCTTGAATGTAATGTTAGTGAAATATAAAATAAAATGGTAAAGTCAGGGGAGGGAAACTATAAAACTAGCCTACAGCCTACAGTCAACTATGGTTTGATTAGTTTGCTAGCGGAAACGTTAACGTTACCTTCCCATATAAGCCAAGTTTCCCTTTCAAAGTGACTCACTCACCTATTCTTGTGTGTTCTGAGGAACCTGAGGAAGTTTGACATTGTTGAGCCAGTGTCATTTATCTTAATACCACACTCTTTACACATAACTGTCTGTTTACTGGGTGTCTGCATGAAGGTTTTATACACAAATGCAATTATAAAAGGAACAGCTCCACTTGAACCTGCTGCCACCATGGTCACTGTTGATATGAAACCCTGTGACAGCATGCATGCATTACAAGCCTTTGCACAAATATCAAGAAAGGGAAACAATTTATGCCCGATATTTTCCCATAATGCTCAGCAACACGGGGGCCAAAGTGAAACAAATTAAATAATAAAACAATGACAATGAACTTGCGAGTCATAACACCCAAGTCCATGTCAAGTCCGGTCAAGTTGCAAGTCTTTGTTTGTGCAAGTGAAGTGCAACTCGAGTCCCACTCTAAGACTCGATTCCCCATGTCTGTTAACACACAACCCTTGATTTATTGCTAAAAGGAAACTTCCCTGATGGACGGTGCCCTGGGTTTACTGATATGTTGAATCTTTCCTGACCGTACCCTGGGTTTACTACTAGCAGGAACCTTCCCTGTCAGACAGTGCCCTGGGTTTAATAGGGGACATTTACATGAAGTTGATTGCAGCTAAATACAACATTATATTTCATCAGAAATGCTGTTCATTTATATAAAGCTGACGTCGTCAGGGGGTGAATATGCACAAATCTGAAGACTCCTCCCAGAGTGGGTCGTATTGAAGATGCAGTGGGTCGCGTCTCCGTCTAAATGGAAAGAAATTAACATGTTCATGTTCACGTCACATACACTTTCACTTTACATTCATACACTGAGCAGGTAAAGTAACAAACACGTCGGACAACCTAGATCCCACAGATCTTCTAGCTGGACTAGCATTAGCACTAGCACATCAAGTGAATGTACAGGAGTCATTTCAGCTATTGTACAGACATTATACGCATACCATAGCCGAACAGAGACAGATGGACAATTATATACGTGAAAAACAGAAACGGACATAGCCGGCCTGGCATGCATATCCAATTGTATTTCGCCTACTGTTGCGTCTTTGTATGAACAAGGATTTCCTCCTGAATACACTCCTCTAAACACGGATGAAAAACTGAAGACGAGATGCCACTTTTGTGTCTTCTGTTTTCATCGTCTCCATATAAATGTAGCCTTATACTGAAGCAGACTGACTTCCACAACATCTAGTACCAACTCTAGATTTACATTTGAATGTAGTGCACTGTTATTGTGGGATGGTGTCATTTACAGAGAGGCTGTTATATCTGCATGTCTTATCATAAATAATCAAGAACAAAGACAGGGAAGTCCGAAGAACATGAGTAGTAAAGATGATGAGGGATCATTAGGAGAAGGTAAGGTTCAACATTTAGCTGAGTCACTTTGGAATGAAGGAGGGGGAGGGGGAAGAGGTGGAGGAAGAAGAAAAAGAAAAGGAAGAAAACGAAGAGGAGGAAGAACGAAAGGAGGAAAACAGGAGGAGAAGTAAAAGCAGGACCTGCTTCTAAGGCTGAATCCCAGTTCTCTTCTTACTCTTGCTCCTCTGTTTTGTGTGTTCACATGAAGGGGTAGTGTTAACCCAATTCTCCATTAGACTGAGGGGAGGGGCTAAGGTGAAGGGGAGGGGCTAAGGTGAAGGGCTGTATACGCCTTGTAACGTAGACAGACCAGGATCGAAATGCTCAATAAAAAAGCAAGATGGCGCCTGTGCTTCGGCCATGCCACTGTTGAGCTACTGTGCCAGATGTTAGTGATTGTTTTCACTTTATTTATGGTCATATCAGCCTGAATAATTTATTCACATGTCTCTGCTGCCTGGAGTTATGACCATGGATCTTTTTTTTTTTTGTGTCAAAGAGTCGATAGAGTCACTTTTCACTGGCATGAGCCTCCACTTGCACTACATACTCTGGACTCTGTTGATGCTTTTAAAAGTATTCTCAAAACCTACCTCTTCCTCCAAGCATTTTAATCTGCTGCAGACCAGGGGTTGTTTTATGACCATTATATTTTTAATCTCTTCTTTTTATGACTGTATTTTTTATCTGTGCTTTTATCTGTGTTCTATTGTATTCGTCTTTGTATTTTTTACTCTTTGTGAAGCACTCTGTGGCCTTCTTTGTCTATGAAAGGAGCCATATAAATAAACTTTACTTATTTACAGTACCTACCAGACTATGAATGGAGGGGTAGAGAAAATTTCCCATAATTCTGTTTGAATCATGGTGTCAGATGGAGGAAAACTTCAAAGAAAGTGCAGCAGTAACAAAAGAAACACTATGTACAGATTTTCTTCATAAAACAACTTAATCATTTGATCGTTAATGTAATTTTAATGTGTAATAGATTACACATTACAGTTGATAATCACAAAAAGACCAAAGCAGAAATGTATACAGCTACTGGTGTGGGCATGGTCATGTGGGTGTGGTTACACTGGTGTGGGCATGGTCATACTGGTGTGGGTGTGGCCATAGTGGTGTGGGTGTGGTCATAGTGGTGGTGGAATACTGTCGGAAACATAGTCTGAGCTTCTGTTAAAAACAGTATCTACTGAACCCTTTCCATTACACAGAACTGGCTCAACTCAGTACAGTGTCTGGTCACCATAGCAATAGTACCTGGTCATCATAGTAATCCAGTGCACTTCCTGTAGTCTGCTCAGAGTTACTAATAACTTCACTCCTTTCATGTCTCATCTGAATTTTTACATTGTCACCAAAGACTGAATCTCCTGAACTTACGATGGTGTAGTATTATGGGCTGTCATGTCGATTAATGTACTGATATATTTACTGTAAATTTTCACATCTTTTTTGTAAAACAGATGGGGGGGGGCTACTACTGTTGTAACAGGTCGTGAAGTGTCATCCCATTTCTTTAGGGGGATATTTCAACCTCTAACCCTGGAAAGTCATTGTCCAGGGTTATGGCCAAGGAAAGAGCTCTCAAGCTTTCAAGACACTTTGGAGTGAGATTGCGAAAGGGCAGGGGGCATGACCCATCCATGCGGGGGTGTCTGTGTCGATTTTGTTGCTAAAAGTTGACAACAGTGCATATTTCAGACCTGTGTTCTGATTAATTAACTCAATACAGCTGTATGAACCCACAGTAGTCTGCCATGGACTCGTTCACTTGCCCCCCCTCATTAAAAAATGACTACCATGGAAAAAGTCTAAAGAGCTGAAACATTGAAGACTACAGAGCTAGGACAAAAGTTAAAGGCAGAGGAGAAAAGGACGAGGAGGAAAAGAGTGCATGAAGATGAACTAGGGCAGGGGGTCCAGTCAATCTATGGCATTTGGCCACCTAACCCACCACCAATTGCAAGAGAAATTTTTTCTTCAAATCTGATATCAGAGGGGTCCCTAGAACAACATACTAAAAATGCACCAAAATCTAACTTGGGCAAATATGTCAAATTTGCATAAATCCAATATGACCACCAAAATGTGTGAAAACACATTTTTGGCTGTCTAATTAGTTCTAAACAAGATATTTTAGAGATGTAAACCCTAAAACTTATTTACTAACCATGGACCAAACCTCTTGGAAAGAATAAAATGTGTACAGTATCTTGCTTAATTTACATAAATCCAATATGGCTGAAAGAACACAATGAAATTACCTGATAAAGCCTTCTGCTTCGACACATTTCATTCAGAAAACGTTATTGTTATGAACAACAAAGGCACATCTTCAGTTTATCGATGCACAGATCTATAACATGAAAATGATTCTCTGTCGTTAGAAATGACATTTGTGTTACACATGTAATAAAAATACATATATTCCATGGTTACCAAAGACATGACAGCCATGGTATATGTACCCATTATCGAGAAAAAAAGACCATTATTTGTATTTATTACTTATTTATTTTAATAACCAAACTATTCATCACTTTTGAAGGTATAGTAGTAGTAGTAGTAGTAGCAGCATGGTGGCTGAGCAGGTAGCACTCTTGCTTCACAGCAAGAGTGCTTCTCCGGGTTTGATTCCCTGACCGTACAGGCCTTTCTGTGTGGAGTTTAAATGTTTTTCCCCCTTGTCTGGATGGGTTCTCCCCAGTATCACCCAAAAACATGCTTGTTAGGGTAAAATCCTCCAGCCAGGTGACTCTGACCAGGCCTGGCTCTACATCTGGAGATGGGTTCCCGGGCACTACCCACTGCTCTTTACAGGTTACCCCCCCCACCCCCCCATCAGAAGGGTTATGGTGAAATGCAGAGGACAAATTTCATTGTACAGTTATAATGACAAAGTACTTTCTCTTCTACCATGAAATCAAATGTGTTCTGTGAATTTCAATTAAAAATATTAGTGTGGGGTCCATGGTAAAACACTCTGCAGTATTCAACCAGATCTATATATGTATTATCTGGAAAAGTTTATGACTACTTCTGTAAAATAAACATAATAAACACTGATCCGCAACTTGACTACTCAAATATGAGTTTAAAAACACTGATTAATCATCGGTTGAAGATTCATCTTTTTCAGTTGTTTTAACATTGGAGCACACCCCACAGCATTCACCACATACTGGAGAACAATCTAGGTCTGCTAGGAAGCTACATAAATTTCAGATTTTTGAATTGGCTTCCATTGCTCACTAAATACACCCAAGGTTTACATACAAAAAAAATTTGTTTTCAGACATTTTGGCAGCCATATTGGATGTATGCAATTTAGTAAAAGGGTGTGTGAAAATTTGATTTTTTCCCTAAATGTTTCCATGTACCCAATGAAGATGTTTTTAACCTCAAACCACTTGAATAACTGGTTTAGATTTCATTATATGTCTGAAATAGTGTATTTTTGGATATCTTTTAGGTCATATTGGACTTGTAAGTCATTAGGAAAGAAACTTTTGGAACTTCATATTTGAAAAAAAAATCCTTGTGCCCAATAAAGACATTTAGTGTTTAAAATCACTAAAATAATGTGCTTAGGAATGAGTATATGACCAAAAACATGCTGTTTCTGAAAATTTGGTCGCAATATTGGCTTGTTGCAAATTTCACACTTTTACCCAAAGTACACTTGAGTGTATTTTTATTATGTTGCTCTATTGACTTGTCTGGCCTGGAATTCAAAGGAAAAAAAAAATATGTTGCAGTTAGTGGTGGGTTAAACGCCAAATTAAACTAGACTACTATCCCTGCATGTTTTAGACGTTTCCTCTTCCAGCAGCTGAAAGTCATTATCAGGTTCATAGAGTTTGGTGAAAGGCTGATTATTTGAATCAGTTGTGTTAGAAAAGGGATACATATAATACAGGGGTCTCACACTCAGTTTAGTTCAGGTGACATGTTCAGTCTGATTTAATCTCCAGTGGGCCATAGCAGTAAAATAGTAGCATAAATAATCTAGAAATAATGAGAACTCCAAATATTTTTTTTGTTTTAGTACAACCCCCCCCCCCCATTCAATTATGAAAATACTTACTATCCAAACAAAAAAAAGATATGAATAACTTGGGGAAAAAAAGAAAATTCTGAAGAAAAATAAGAGCAATTTTAACAGTATTCTGCCTCACCTTATCATTTCAACATGTACATATGGATCAGATCTACAGAGACACTAAACACTTAGTAACAGAAGCAGAACATGATCTGAATTGTGCTGAATTTTCTTTAGACATTTCAGGTTGTTTATATTTGTCCTGGTTTTTCACATTTTATTGTTACAGGACGGTTTTTAAAAATAAATATTTTCCAGATTTAATGTTATGTTTTACATTAGAACAAAGACAAACAATTTGAAATTGTCATTAATGGGCATAATATAATATTATTTGTTTATTTATTAATGGTATTTATTGTGTGTGCGTGTGTAATGTAATTATTTGACTATCCATCATATTGGTCCTAATGTGGAACCTGAACTAAAATCAGTTCCACAGCCTTTTTGCACTTTGCAAATTTATCCCAGGGCCGCATTGGAACCTTTGGTAGGTCGCATTTGGCCCCCAGGCTGTATGTTTGAGACCCCTGGTCTAATAGGATACAATGTGTACTAAACCAGTAGAATAATTAAAAATAATAACAGGATAAGAACTAATAAATAATGTCATCTGGGAAGATTTCTCTGTGTTTTGAGTAAAAATAGTAAACATCCATAAAGAAAAGGTTTACATCGCTGAACTGTACTTGGAACATAACATGAACAAATGTGAACAACCTGGAAATTCAGCAGAAAAATAAATCCAACGTTAATAATGCCTTAGTTTATCATTTATACATGTGCATCACAACTTACAGCTCACAGTGGATCAACAAATACACAAAACAGAATATTGGTAAAATTCCACATACTTCTCTGAAGACATTTTAATTAATCACATTTTGTGCAAAAGGCTAATCTGTAAATGGTCTCTTTTTACATAAAAAAATAAGGAACATTTATGTTTTTCATTATTTATAGGTTATTATGATAGTAATTTGTACTGGTCTGACCCACTTTAGATTCAATTGGCCTCAATTCAATTTAACATCCTTGATTGTTTATGTATTGAGTGTAGTTTTTGCATTTTACAAATTCATTCCACAAGTTGGACTAGACCCTTTGCTGGGCCAGTTTTGGCCCCGGGGCTGCATGTTTGACACCTGTGACCTAAAATATGCAAGACATTGGCCCTGGGAGACCAGACCTGAACCTCCCTGAACTAAGGAGTGAAAACACAGAACAGAGGAAGAACAGGTGAGAGACATGGACATAAGGATATGAACAAACACAAAAGACAGATAGAAAAACTGACTAGAAATAATAAATCAGCTCAACTCAAACCACCAAACATAGAATGAGGATCCCACAAGGAGTGGGATTTGGACACAGGTGGGAGAGTGAAGAACAGAGAAAGGAAGAACTGAGGTCCGAACTGAGGTCCAACGGCTCCTGGACCTCCAGCATGGAGGAGACACAGCTGCCACTGGTGGAGCCAGTACCAGGCACAACGTTTTTCTTTTCTACCTTTCTACTGGGGGCGGCTGTGGCTCAGTTGGTAGAGTGAGTCGTCCAGTCCCTGAAGGGTCAGTGGTTCGCGTTCTGATTCTGGCTGTCCACATGTCAAAATGTCCTTGGGCAAGACACTGAACCTTGAATTAGGCTCCCAGTAGGTCTGGCAGAACCATAGAAACCTACTGGTGTACGAGTGTGTGTGAATGGGTGAATGTGAGGCTAATGTAAAACGCTTCCAGCACCATGAAGTTGGAAAAGCACGATATAAGTGCAGACCATTTACCATTTACTTCAACAATAGACCCAACTTTCAAGTGAAGCATGAGCCTTCTCTAGTTTAGATTTTTTCTTTTCTTGCTCCAAAGTCATTCTGTCATTTAGGACGATCCTCAACCAACGTGGATTGGTCAGATGCTGTGCTTGGGGTGTCAGGTTCCTCTTCTCTTTTTCTTTCATGCAGACACTTGATACTCTACAGCATGCAGACGCTGTGCCTTGCATCACTGTGCACATTTATCCTTTGCAATGCATTTGCAGAGAATGCATCTGTGCAAAGTTGGGCCCCACACACTGCATGTGTTCTGCATGGAGAGAGTAGCAGTTCTGATCGGTGAGAGATATGGCATGTGAGTGTGAAGTCGTTGAAATACATGTGTCTCGTGCTCATTGCATGACACTTGAAAACCCCGGTCAAGGGATAGGGGTAATGGGGAGATATGGGATTGGGCCAGAGATCTCCATTAAGAGTTAAAAGATGTGAGTGATTATTATTAGCAATTATTAATAATTAATTTTAGTATTTCCTGCATCCAGTCGAGTCACAGCTCAAGTGTGAAGGTTTGGGTGATCCTTGGGTAATGCTAACCCTAACCCATTCAGGACATGCATTAGCTTTAGCAGTAGCTGTGGCTGTGCTTTGGACTGTAATCAAAGCTCAAACTCCTTCAGCATAAACAGATGTGATATTATCTGGTGTCCATGGGATAAAAGGACAAAGACTGTTTGACTTTTATCTCCTGTAGACAACAAGTCATTGTCAAACTGATATTGGCATCTATAAACAGCACATTTATGACTTTGCTGGATCCTTTTCATGTTAATCAAGCTAGTTTTACAGTGTGCTTCCTTCAACTTTACAACCACAAACACAAACACACGGAAGCTTCAATATTTGGAAGAAAAGGGAAACATCTGAACAGCTCAGACTTTTTAAATCCACTCTATGGTTTCATGTGTCTTATAAAAAAAATTGCTTTTATTATGGGACTCCTGCAGTTTCATTAGGTGTTTTTTTTTTGTAAACTGGGTTTTTATAAGTTTGTAATTCATTCAATTGAAAACTGGATCATAGGATTCAAAAAGTTTAGTCTTTTCAAAATAACATGAGGTGAAGTAGTTACTGTGGTCCTCAATAAGAAGAATAAAAAAACAATTCAAGTAGCCAAATGTAAAATACAATATTGTATATAAGTTAAACAAGTAATAAACATAAAGAACATTTTAACATTATATATATATATATATATATATATATATATATAGTGGAAGGTAAAACAAATATTTCAATGTTTTGTAAGTGTCCTATCACTAACATACGTTTGTCTCAAAGACTAAACCATGCAAGTCTAAGTACACAAGGACAGTACAAACTGCCAATGGATCATTAAATCAGTAAGGATTTAATGATCCATTAAATCTTACTTAAGTACTTTAGTGTATGTTAGTGTATATTAAAATACACTAAAATAGCCAAATGCACAAAAAAGTGTGTGTGCGAGAACATGTGAGTATGTCTTTTTCCACAGCTGTTTTTATTCCTGTATTTTTCCACCTTAAACAGTATAACTCATCTTTCATTGTTCTCCAGAATGCATCTACAGCCTCCTTTATCTGAAAAGTAATTTTACAAAGAAATAGAATAAATAAATAAATATGTGGAACCAAATCATATCCTTGTGTTTGACCTCAGTGCATGGACACAACTACAAACATATTAAACTAAAACTAAACAAACAGTGAAATGTGTCATTATTGTGTTTGAGCAGCAAACACTGACTGATGTGTGAAGGCTTTCTCTGAAAATTGAGTACAAATAAAATGATTGAGTTAATAAAATAAAATAAACTGATTAAAGAAAATAAAATGACTCAGTAAATTAACTAAATGAGAAAACACCTGAACACCTGCAATGTAATTAAATAATATCAGTTTTATTACTATTATTGTTTGATTCATGTGGAGTCTAATCTGCCTTTTTATGCAACACCACAATAACTTTGTGGTTTTAAAAATAGAAGCAGAATGTTGATAAAAAAAGAATTTTCCACATATGCAATAGCAATAACAGTAAAATGTATTCTATTCTATTCTATTCTATTCTATTCTATTCTATTCTATTCTATTCTATTCTATTCTTTTCTATTCTATTCTATTCTATTCTATTCTATTCTATTCTATTCTATTCTATTCTATTCTATTCTATTCTATTCGCCCAGGCCGCCTAGCAACAGCTCCCAAATCTCGCGGTACTTCCACTACCCGCCCCTCCATTTTTTGAAGTGCGTAGACTCAGAAG
This sequence comes from Siphamia tubifer, assembly GCA_020466265.1. Classification (NCBI taxonomy): domain Eukaryota; kingdom Metazoa; phylum Chordata; class Actinopteri; order Kurtiformes; family Apogonidae; genus Siphamia; species Siphamia tubifer. Next base: position 15,783,645 of record CM035785.1, read on the forward strand.
CATCTTGTGTTCGTGTGTAAACTAAACAAAACTCAACATGTCAGATGTTGCGACCCCCGAGGAAGAGCTGACGCTAAAGTCAGAAGAATTTACCACGTCTGTGGAATCCGACATCGAGGACACATCACAAGAAACACCGAATGGCGTGAAAACGTGAGTGTAAATGGTGTATTGTTCTGGCCATCCAGTTGAGCTGCCGTTAACTGTTAGCTAAGATGGAGTCTGGAATGCTAGCTATTGTTAGCCAAGGCTCCTGCTATTAGCTAAGGCTCCTGCTATTAGCTAAGGCTCTTGCTGTTAACGAAGGCTCGTGCTAAACCGTGTCGTATACGGAGGGCAGCTCGCAGCCGTGATTTACGGCTGCCATATCCGCTCTACCGCCAACACGATGTCAAATATGTCCAAACGCTGATATTTTTTCACTATAATCTCAATAATAGGTTATTATTTTAAACACGTCGCTACTCTGTTGTGCGTTGGTAGTATAAAGGCTAGTGCTAGCATTGTCAGAGCTAACCAAACAAGCTAAGACGAAACTCCATCGTTCTCATTTGAGTAGATTAACTGAATAAGATGGACTTTACTCTATTTTTTATTTTGACTAGTAGTAGTAGTGTTCGTTCACACCTGCATGTTTATTGTTTGTCAAATAACACTCACGTTAAGAGTGTATGTGAATGAATGAATGAATGAATGAATGGGGGGTCATGTTAAAGCGAGATAATACTACATGTCAGACTCTAATAACCATCTTAGCATTAAACTTTAGAAAACTAAAAACTTCTATCTCTCTATATATTGGCGCGAAGTCATGGGAAAGTTGATGTCTGATCGAAACATTTTAATTACAATAATCTAAACCAAACTTGTATTTTTGGGTAGGTAATTGCTATACTTTCAGGAAAATGTGTGGGTTTTTTTCAGGAGTTTTCTCAGTATTGTTTCTGCCATCATTCTGGGTTAATTTTAAAAACTCTTAAATAAACTAAATGCATTCGGAATACATTGAATATATTTGTTATCCAGACACACAATGTTTCAAACTCATGAATGCAAATATCTGTGCAAAATACATGTGAATATTATTTGTATGAATAATGTATGGGTATGAATCATATTGATAATTAAAATGTTTAATTTGATATAAACTTTTGTTCTCCATCGGTGACGTTGGTATTTTTTTCTAAACTGTATTTAGGTCCAATCTAATATTTGTATCCTCAAAACAATTACTTGGTGGTAAAAATAGGGTTTAAGATAAACACAGAATACTAGTGAGATGATAATGTCAGAGGAGCTTCACTTTGGAATTCTTGCAAAAAATAGACGTTAATTTTTTGTCCATCTGTGACACAGTTTTTTAAAATCTATTTTTCATTTAAAAATATATATAAATGTTTAACTTTGAGTCTGTTTCAAATGCATTTACACCTTTACAATTCTGTGGAATATTTGTCTGAAACTTTCCTTGTTCAAAACTCAGGAGTCAAAAAGGAGTGTGTGCTCCATCTGTGACACCCTTGACTTATTGTCATGTATAAATCTGTCACACTTGACAAAGAATTATGCATGAGTATTTAGATTTGTTTTGTTAAAATGACAAGAATTGTCTATATATATATATATATATATATATATATATATATATATATATATATATATATATATATATATATATATATATGTGTGTGTGTGTGTGTGAGCGCACACAATAAAAACATGGTTTTATAAGATACTAAGGAGCAGCATCTTTTCATAATATATTATTAAAAATGTTGACACTTTTTTGATAGTGCTTTACATCATCATATCACATGAGTAATGTTCAGTACTAAAACATTTAAAATCCATAGGTAATTTGCAGGTGGAGACGGTGTGAGTCTGTGGAAGCAAACCATTGGCATATATTTTGGGATTGTCTTGTCATTGGACTGTTCTGTACAGAGGTTCATAGAGTACTAAAAATATATATTTAAATTTCACTTGCCCTTGTAATTCCCCAAGTTATTTTTAGGGAACATTGACCTTGGTAAAAGGAAATCAGAAAAATGTTTGTTCACTATTTTGATAGTCATCTGTAAATAAATAAATAGATAAATAAGAGCACTGACCAAGCAAAGGCTGCTTCTTGAACCCCTATCATACAGGAGTGGACAGAAATACTGAACAGCATTTATTTAATGTAAGGCATGTTTTTTTTTCTCCTCGTCATAAGAAAAGAGTTTTTATTAAACTTTGGACCAAATCGATGGAATACATTTATGGCCTGGTGAGCCAGACTATAAATTGCAAATTATAGTCTGGACCTGCACGGACAGAAGGCTTGCAGCTGCTCAGGACCAAAACCGTTGTGGTTCAAACTGTTTGTCCAGGTATGAATATATATATATATATATATATATATATATATATATATATATATATATATATATATATATATATACACACACACACAGTATACTGTGGACATAAGTACGTCGGATTACCCTTTTTGTGACCAGCAAATAGAATATTAAACTGGAATATTAAACTTTTGCCATAACCAATTGAGATAACGTCAAAAATGTCCTTCAAGAGGAATGAACAAAGTGCCTATTCATTCATCTTTCAATGAAAACCCCAAGTTTAGGTTTTCTAAAACCCATTCCAAAGCTGAGTCAAACAATTACTGCTCTCTAGCCAGAGCCATCTTCCTTGTGTCGTTATCCTGCCAAGCCCACCCGAAACACTCAAACGAGGAGAAAAAAAAACTCACATTGTGATTGGTAGGCCAGGTTAGTCTGGCGTGGTGTGGCTAATGCTAGGCTCAGGGAGTCAAGACCAACATGCCAGGCAAAAATATTTTTGGTTGCTAGGCTGGTTCATCTAGTATACTAGGTTAGTATATTCCGCTTTTACAACCAGATTTAGTGGAAGCCTGAATTGGAACTTTGACTTTGCGTTAATCCCTTATTAATTTGTCAATTTGTACATGTTTTCTCTCCCAATTTATACATAATTGTCTAAAATATGTGGATGGCCGTGGGACCAAAACTGCTCTTGATATTCTTCTTATTTGTATCTAGATGCAGCACTTCTCCACATTTAACTTTGCACAATACCCTGATCTTGCACATTAAATGCCATATTTTTCATTATACAGGGAAACCAGTTTCATTACTGTGAACCCGGAAAATAAACACTTTGAATTTAATTTATGTTCTGTGATGTAAACTGCTGTTGCATCAATTCAAAAATGCATAAGTAAATACAAACGCAAGTGACAAAACTACTCGGAACAAATGAAAAAATATGTTTTAAGTGGAATATCTTAGCTGCGCTATCCCTGTTCATTACATGTATAGGTCTATTAATGCTTTATAGTCATGGGAGGCGGGGCTAAAAGGTTGTCTTTCAACCCTCTGTATGCAATAGGACAGTACTACAACCAGTTAGCCTAATCTTTAGGATGATGTAATTGATTGTAATTGTAATGACGGAAGAGTCCGGAGAAAGTTACGGATGACTAAACAAAATTGGGGATTATGCACCTTAACGACGGTTGCCACTTCTGTAAAATTTAAAGATTGCTGACGTTTTCTCACATTCTTCATTCATCTTTGATAAAAGGAAATCACCATCTGTTGTTGTTCTTCTATGGTTGTTTCCAGTTGTTTCTCTCCAAATTGTTGCAGCGTCACTTTGTTACACCCGCCCTCTGACTCTATACTTCAACGTGATTCGTCAGCCAGTTTCAGGGAAATCTACCCAAAAGTTACATTGACTGTAACTAAACTACTACGGTAGCTGCTGCTAGGGGGTCTAGCGCAGCTAGGCTTTAGGGGGGGTAGTTGGAGCTCAAAAATGTGAAGAAATTTTAAGTACATTCCTAAGCTTTACTCTGATTATTATTATTATTATTTTTTTTTAGGGAAGGTGAAGACTCCAGTCCTTCCAAAGACAAGCTTGATGGTAAAGAGAAGTCCACTGGAAACCGAAGAGGAAACCGCTTTCATCCCTACAAAGACAAACATGGCGGAGAAAAAAAGGGGTCTCAGAGGAATCGTGTGTTCATCAGCAACATCCCGTATGATATGAAGTGGCAGGCAATTAAAGATCTAATGCGTGAAAAAGGTAATTTGACAGGCAGTGGGGACGGTGCCTCCTCTTTTTGTCTGCCTCTTCAGCTGAGTAGAAGTTTTTTTTCTCTTTTCTTTTGTTAGCTGATGGTTCACTTTGCTTCTACCAGTAGTTACTTAGCTTCTTCCTTTTTCTGGATAGTGCATATAGTAAGGATAGTTTGCCATTAGGTTTACTGGAGTTCTAACTTTTATTTTTTGGATGGGCAACAATTTAGTTTGGGCTGATTATGTCTGTGAGAAAAGGAAGATGATACGAGTTTAGTTACTTGTTTTTTTATGGCATTGTCAGCTCCAAAATGTAACCTCCAAGTAGTAGCACCAGTAGTAGGATTTGATAGTTGAATAATTTTGTTGTATCTGTTTCAAGGTGAACCCTTTTTGATGATGTGAATGAAACTGCTTGAAATGTTCTGCCTAGAATTCTGGGTTCTTAAGAAGCCTTCTGAAAGGTCCACAGGCAGTTGAAACATTCTCACATGCCACTCTATGGAATCTGTCGACTTACTGATCAATGTTGAAGTGTTTTGAATTTCCCAGGTGTGAATGTAGCCGTGTTTCTCTCTGGCCTTGGCCTTTGGTGTCTCAGTCACTGCCCAGAAAAGGCATGGTGTTGTCTGGTGGGATGTTGGTCTGGGCTGACTGTTGATCATTAATGGGACATCTCCATCTGTAGCGGCATTGCCAAGGCCAACAGCGACTTGAAGACTTGGTGACTTAAATCCCTTTGTTCTCTTGGTATTTTTCCTTTGTATGTCTCATGTAGTTGGTGAGGTTACATACGTGGAGCTCTTTAAGGATGCAGAAGGAAAGTCAAGGGTAAGTGATGTGGTCAAACTTGCTGCACGAGGTTTTAAATGCCCTCAGCAGTCTCTTATTAATACAGTGCTCTTTTAGGTTCTGATCCTTTGGGTCTTACTGAACTGGAGTTACCGTAGGTTGTGTTTAGAGCCTGATAGATGGCTAACGATTGATATTCATTTGAAAGGGAGATGTCCTGTTGAATTTTTACTTCATTTTATTTTTGAAAAGTAGCCTAATGAACTCATTTAAGAGAACACTTTTGCTTGTTGCTGTCATTTCAATTGCTGTAAAAGTTTGTTTGTTTGGCTATTTTCCAAAGGGAAATGTGGGTTGTGTGATTTGTCTTATTGATTGACCCTTATGTCTCAAAATCACCTTACAATTCTGTTATGACACAGCTCTCTCTTCAAAGGAACAAAACAGTCCTGAATCGTCCTGTAGTTTGTTTGGTTTTTTTTTTGTTTTTTTTGTGGTAAATTTCATTTTTATAAACATGGCAAATGTTCAACATTTTTCTTGAACTGAATGACGCCAAACAATGCATAACTATATATTGGTGTGTCCAGTGTAATCACTCAGGTGTATGACTTGAGTCAAAAAACAATGCTTAAGTGTTTGTAAATGATAGATGTATTTTTAATGTCCAATACTGAATAAATGATGCATTTTAAAAAGTATTAAATAGATTGTTTCTGATGACCATATGCTCTTTTTGACCTTCTAATCCTATTGACAGTACTTTAAACCACAACCCAGATCCTGCTGGCTCCAGCCAGTAGCAAAATAATGACAAACATGCAATGTAGATGAGACTAGAAGCATGTGAAAACATTAAATTTTGACTTGAAAGCCTTTGCCGTGTTTAACTGTGTTTTGTTTACTCCCTCAATATGAAATGGCTTCTACCTGGACTCGCATTCTTCTCCTGGTTAGGGTTGTGGGTAAGAAAAAGCACGACATGATCAGACTTAGGTTTCCATGGAGCTACTTTCACATTTCCCATAATGCCTTTCTATGATTCAACAGTGTGGTGGAGTTCAAGGATGAAGAGTTTGTGAAAAAAGCGATAGAAACCATGAATAAGCATGACTTAAGTGGAAGGCCACTCAACATCAAAGGAGTAAGAACACACACATACACGCACACACAGATTTTAGTGTAATTAATCACAGGGTTGTTTTGGATTAATTTTTATTAAATATTACTTTTTAATCAATATTGTTTCATTTTTCATGGGGAAACAGACTCAAGAAAGATATATCTGCACTGAACGTGTTTGTTGCAAGATGGGCAACGCATTAGCCTAGCGCTAGCATTATGATGATAGAATCCCAGACTAATGTATGCTTCAGGTTAATGTGGTATTTTAATCTGGAGGTGCTTCAGTGAAAAGAACTGTTAAAAAACTTTGTTGGTCAACTATTCTGTCTTTTTTTTTGGGGGGAGTAACGGAGAAATGAAAAGTGATTACAAATCCAAAATGTATTAAAAAAAAACTCTTCTAAAATACAGGAAAAAAAACAGAAACATTTATAAAATATCCAAAACATATGCAGAAATATGTATATGCAACTAGAAAAGCACAGACTCCACCGAGGCAGATCCCCTTCTCCTCCACTCATCACCACTAAACAGTTATCACTTGTTCTTTGTGCCAATATCAACATTTCTTGGAAGTTTCAGCCAAATCCATTTCTAACTTTGAGTCAACTTGCTAACAAACAGATAAACGGCTGCAAAAATATAACTTCACCACTATTAACAGGTTTTTTCATTACCTTCAACACTTTCAATAAAGCAACTGTAAACAACTGCTCCATTGAACAGAGTTAACATTTGTAATCAGGTTAATTATGGTGATTGATTAATCTGATTTAATGTGTTAATTTGGACAGACCGAATAGTTCCATTGTAGAACTGTCTGTAACTTTTCTTCCTCTTGGTTGATTTGAGTGGTTTGATGTTTGTTTTGGAGGATCCTGATGGAGAACATGTCAGACGTGTGCTGCAGCGCATTAGCGGAGGGCAACAGGGAGGCCGGGGGCAGGAAATGGTCCCTGGGGGAATGAACCTGCCACCATCCATTGCCAACAATCCCAATATTCCCCCCGACGTCATCCACGCCCTGCAGGCCGGCCGACTGGGCACCACTGTGTTTGTGGCCAATGTAAGGATGTTTGAAAGCAATGGTTTTCTAATGCTGCGTTGCCACTAGGACCAACTCGACTCACTTTGGTGTGTTTCCATTAGTAAAAAGGACCATGGTACCTGGTACTAGAGGCTGACCAATCAATTGGCCAGTCGATTTAATCTGCCAATTTGAGCTATTTTTAATCGATCGGCTGATTTGGTCGTGACAATTTTAAGTCAGGCACATCTGCAGGCAGCTACTTGGGGTGCAGTGCAATGCTTCAGAAGTCAGCAAAGATATGTCCTAAAGTCATATATTTATTGTTATTATAGGTTGTAATCTGATTGTTACAGTTAAATAGTTGAAGTTAATTCATTTGTGGAGGTTCAGATGTTTTTGTCTTTAGTGGATAAGCAAAAAATTCAAAATGGAGTCTTACGATGAAGTCCAGGTACTATAGTATCTGTAATGGAAACGGGTGCTATAGTACCTCTAATTGAAATGGGTACTATTGTATCTATATTTGAAAGGCTCTCAAGGAATAATACCTAGTACCTGAGTCAAGCTGGTATCATGTAGTGGAAATACAGCACCTCACACTTTGAAAACCACTCTTTTAAAGGATTTAAAAATGCACTTGTTACCTCTTCTTTAGAATAATTATAGCAACTCATGTCCATTTGCTGGTTTTCAGCTTGATTTTAAGGTGGGCTGGAAGAAGCTGAAGGAGGTTTTCTGCATGGCAGGTGTGGTGAAACGAGCAGATGTGAAGGAAGATAAGGATGGAAAGAGCCGTGGAATGGGAACTGTCACTTTTGAGCAGTCGCTGGAGGCTGTACAAGCCATATGTATCCTTTTTGCAACACATTTATAACACTCAACATGTCAATCATTTTAGTTCAGGTTCCACATACAGGCCACGTTAATTTGCACTGGGCTGGATTCGTCAAATACTGTTGGAATAAACTATAAATACTGTTGGAATAAACTATATATTCTATCAGAATAAACTATAAATACTGTTGGATAGGATAGTTGGCCGATGGAAACATTTTCATCATGTCATTTTAACTTTAATTCTAAAAACATAAATAAAAGTTTGAAGTTTAAATTATTTCTGAATTATTCTGTTATTTCACTGCAGATTAAATTTGACTGAATGTGACCCCTGAACTAAAATAAGATAAAAACATTCCTTCATTAGTCCCACAAAGGGAAATTCAAGGTTTACAGCAGTAAGATTATAGCACAGCTCACAAGAGTAATCACTTCTATAAATGAATAATTCTATATACATATGGTGTTTTTTTAAATTTTTTTAAACAGCAATATATTGACAATATACACATTAATATAAATTGTGTAACTATTATTGGATGGACTTGATAACACAGTTTATTTGGAGCAGTTTGTTGCAGTTTTTGTTGTGGATTCTGAGAGCTGTAGGAAGGAATGACCTTCGCATTTGTGAAGGTCTGTTTTATACATTTGTGGGGGTTTCATTCTGTTACTAAGGGAACTCCTTAGTGGGCCCTGATCTTTAGGTTTAGGGACTTAGGGTCTTGTCATCTATAACAGGCTGTTAAGTGTTGATAAATGGGTGTTTTAAGGGCCAAATTCAGATTTTAGAATGGATTGAAAGAACATGTGCTGTGTACTGACTTTGACTCTAGATTCAGCCATGTTCAATGGACAGATGCTCTTTGACAGACAGATGCATGTCAAAATGGTATAGTGCCTTACTATTGCAAATCTACTCAAATTAAAATTAGGGGGAAAAGAAGCCTGATTACATTATGTTGTGTTATTTTTTTAGGATGAGAAATCTCTCCCTCTTGATGATTTCCGTCAAGTAGATAAAGCGCCTCCACTGCCCCGTGAGTAGTCCTTTGTTCAGCATCAGTTGTGAATTTAAATGACATATTTATTTTAATGTTAAACTAATTCAAAAGTACAGTACCCACTGAGTGACCAAGGATGTTCGTATATGTGTATTTTTATTACTCATGTCCTCATCAGATTTTTTTAGGATTAGTTTTGCAGATACTGATCCAGTACTGACTTTTTACAGTCACATTGTGATTTAAATTCTGTGTTATTATTTTATTGGTTATTATACTATTATTTTACTTAAGACTACAGTGGATTGGTTACAGTTGGATTGGAACGGGGTATTCCTAATTGTTCTTGGTCAAAGCTCTGGTACACATGACACCAGAGGGTCTTAAGTGCAGAGATGATGTTTGAAATAGTTTTATACTCTATATTCTGCATCCTTTTAGTATGTACAGACATGAGTCATAACTCAGGAAAATGTAATTATCAGGGAGAAAGTAAAAAACAAAACAAAAACAGTTTTATTTCTTTTAAAAAAATAATCTATCACTTTTTTAACTCAAATTAAAAAAGTGATATTTTGCTAATGTCTTTTGTATAATTACAGAAATATTGTTCAGTATGTTACTGTTTATGCTGATGAAACTGTCCTTTATATTTGCTGTTTGTTGTGTGTAGGAGGTCTGGGTGGTATTGGAATGGGACTGGGACCAGGTGGACAACCTATAAATGCCACTCGTCTGAGTGGGGGAGGAGGCATGAGCTCCATGGGCCCAGGAGGTCAGTGCTGAGGTTTATATAGGCTATAGTCTTTTATTGGTCATAATTAAAGAGCACTCCCCACAGGGTCATGTTAAGGCCAAGACACACCAACCTGATTTCCAGCATTCAGAGATCATTGTTCAGTCTGTCGATGTCTCTTGCGCCTGTGTTTCATTGGTTAACTGCATGTGCACAAACACCGGTGTGGCACTGGGCAATTAACTGACAATGTAATTTAATGGAACAAATTCTTATGGAGGGTCAATTAATTGTTTACATCCTAATGACTAACCATCTGTTCAACCACTCCAACACCAAACCTCTGGATACACAACTCTTAACAACAACAACTGAACATGGACTGTTCTGGGTTTGGTCTACACACATGTTCAGCTCTAGGTTTGGTCTACACACATGTTGTGGGATCAGTCTGCACACATTTTCTGGCTTTGGTCTCCACATACATGGTGTGTGTGGTCTACACATATGTGGGTTATTGGAGTGGATGGTCAGTGGTGTGGCTGTGTCTTGGTCTTTTCAGATGTTAAATAATGTGCAAATCTGTAGTTAAAATCTAAATTCTTCAGTATCCAACAGTAGGAAGTCATGCCTGTGGTTCATCTTTTGACCCTGCGTGTCCAGTCTGGGTCACAGAGATAAGCAGGTGGAAGAGTTAACAACAAGTGAAAGCCGTTTATAGGACATGACTGTGACCAACATGGGGCTTAATGTCTCCTTGGTTCAGTAGGGTTTTTTTCCCCTGTTTGGACAGATGGATTAGACGCCTAATTGGCTGAAGTGCAAAAACCAGAACGAAAAAAGGTGCTAGTTTTTAGTGCACACAACGTAAACGTAAAAGTGTACACACCCTCATGGAAAACGCACAAAGAAATGCATATCAGGGTTTTTTCAAGAAAAATGTAGCGAGGGCACGTCAGATGCAAAGATATATATATATATATATATTGACGATTATCCACCTTCATGATGCCCAAAGTGTTTTACATTAGCCTCACATTCACACTCTTAACTTTAGGGTTCGGTGTCTTTGCCCAAGGACACTTTGACATGTGGACAGCCAGGGGCGGCACAAACTGCCGACCCTTCAGTCATTGGACGACCCACTCTCTACCAACTGAGCCACAGCCACCTTATGATATTCAGGTGTGCTCTGTAGTCCGTAAAATATGGTACTGGTCTTTATAGAGAGTTTTGATGTTTTAGCAGGGATCAAATAACAGCAATTACTGAAGTCAGCTGACATGTTGGACAGAGATGAAAAAAAAAGATGGATTCTTGTCAGCACAACACACACAAAAAAATTCCCCTGCTGGTTGTAGGTTTAACAGTGCGCTAAAGAACGATTCCTTCCTGGTTGTAGGTTTAATTTAACTGCACTAAAGATAGATTTTCCTTCTGGTTTTAGGTTTGATACTGCAAGAAAGATAGATTTTCCTCCCGGTTTTGGGTTTAATACTTTTTAGCTCCTGTTTTGTGTTTGACTGCTCTTCTCTTTCACAGTCATGGACGTTCCTGGTTACGGTGGAATGAATAGACTTGGAGGAGGTATGGTCTTCACTACGTCTTCCACTCACAACAGTCTAATATTATCCAATCACTGCATTTGTGGTAAAATCAGCCTGTTTTTGATCAGGAATGGGCGGAGGCAGCAGTGGCTTTGGGGGCATGGACAACATGGGAAACATGGGGGGCTTTGGAGGCAGAGACATGGCACCTTTGGGCAGGATGGGGGGTGAGTTCAATGCCATCTGAGTACAACTGAGGGTCATTTCCACCATTTAATCTACTCGCATGTGTCTTTATTAGACATGTATCGGTCAGGAATGGGTGGAATGGATCGGGATTTTGGCCACAGTGACATGTCGTTGAATCGAGGATTTGGGGATTCGTTTGGAGGAATGGGTAAATGCATACTTTGAGCTCAGACCTCCACCAAGGCAGATTATTCCCCTCGATCACCACCTAAATTTGTGACGGTATCAATATTTCCTGAAAATCCATCCATAAGTTTTTGAGTTATCTTGCTAACAGACAACCCCTGATGAAAATATAATGGCAGAGGTAAAAAATAAAAAATAAATCAGATTCCACCCAAAATCCGAATTGTGCATTAATACCTGCTGTGTGAACGTAGTGATGGTTACATTTGAATGTGTTCTGTTTTGTACTTGATGTGTTGGTGTTTTTGTGTTTCTTGTCTTAGGTGGAGGTTTTGGAGGAATGAGCAGCGGTGGAATGGGACACATGGGGACTGGATTAGGTAGAAAACACACCACACCAGTCTATTTTAAACTGCATTCATTCATTTATTTTAAGCTCTTATGTTATCTTTTTATACTTTTACCATTTAGCATTTCAAACTTGCTGTGTTGATTTTCTTTTAGACGGCTCTTTATGAACAATTAGATCTATTAAATTAGATAATTACTATGTGAAGAGATCATGACTTGGTGAACAGATGATAAAAGGAGTCTTTGGGGGGAAAAAAGGTTGTTTGGATTGGTTGTCGATCACTGAGCCTCATTACCCGATTGAAGTCGCTCATCGAGAAAAGAAAACACTTGCTTTGTCGGCTCACACATACACAGCCATTTACACAACAGAGTACAGTTTCAGTCACTTCGCTTTTTAAACACGAGTCACACTGCGAGATTGAGTGATGTTATATTAAAAGTTCATTTTAAACCGTCATACACAGAGAAAACATTCCATGTTAACAGAAAGATATGCTGCTAAATATGGTGGGGAAAAATCCATACCCTTGCAACCAGCCTGTGTGGCAATGGTAATCTCCTTTTACCGTAGCCCACCCGTCATGTGATTTTTAAAGTTGGCCTGTCAGATGGATAACAACTCATCCATCACACTTTTGGCTTTCATGGTGGCAACTTGCTGTCTCTAGCTGCTAGCTCTAGAACTTCTATTACCTCATGTCGGCTTTGTGTTGTGTTTACATTTTCAGCAAACATACTAAACTGGCACGAAATGGGCGTACCACATAGATTAATTGAGCTCTGTGTTTGCTATTAATAATTTCCGTCTTGTATTGCTAATGCTCAAATTCATCACTTTTAAAGATATGTTAAATGAACTGCACTTACATAGTGCTTTTCCACCTTCATGGTGCTCAAAGTGCTTTACATTAGCCTCACATTCAGACACACACTCATACACCAGTAGGTTTTTAAGGTTCTGTCAGTCCTACTGGGAGCCTAAGTCTTGCTCAAGGACACTTCGACATGTGGGCAGCCAGAGCTGGGTCGCAAACCACCGACCCTTCAATCATTGAACAACCTGCTCTACTAACTGAGCCACAGCCACCCTATGTTATGGAGAGATCACAAAGCTTTTATAGTTTACACTATGACCAGACGTTGATGCGGTCAACCATCGGTTAAACAGTCATCGGTTAACATCCCTATTTGGATGCATCAACGGTAATGTCAATGATACGGTGCATCATAAAATGAAGGAATTGAGGACAAATGTACGTGTTGTGGCATTTTAGTCGATCTGTGGCAGAGAACAAATCATTTCGAAATGAATATCAGGGTTTTCCATAATGTTTCCACTAGTATCAGCTCTACCCAATTCTACTTGCTTTGTGGCATTCCCACAATGAAAAAGGTCCCGTTCCCATGGTATTGAGCCCTATATTTTTGGTATCTGCTCTGCTGAGGTCCCAAGTGATACGAACGTATATAGACAGCGTAGGCACTGATTGGTGGAGTTAATAATAATAATAATAAATAATGGATTGGATTTATGTAGCACTTTTTTAGCTGCTCAAAGCACTTTACATTAGTGACCCATTATTATAGAATAAAATTCACCTCACTTTAATTATGTTTAAACAGATAATTATTGATTAAACGGTGATTAGCTATTTCATTTGGCCTGATCTTGATGCATTTTCAAAATGCTTTTTTTTTTTTTTTTTGTTAATTTGTATCCTATCTACCTGTTGCTGTGTAGTCCTGGACTGTCCATGCCTACTGGGTTCACCAGCAGGATCAGACTGGCTCTGCTCTGAGGCTACAAAAACATTTCATGAAGGGTTTGCCTATGCTGCTGAATAGCGTATCATGCTTTAAGGTGTTTTGTTTTGAAACGGTTAAGCCTATTTTGTGATTGTATTAAATATGAATGATTTAGGGTATCTGTCTCAATTTATTTCCAAATGGTATCCATATAATTTCCTTAATAAATGAGACTATAGTGCTGACATCTTGAATGTCTGAACAATATATAGGCCTATCACATTTTCTCTATTATTTTACATTACATTTAAAAATAGGCTAACTCTCTTAGATAAGTATCCTCTACCTGTCCCTGAAGGGAATCGTGGGTTATCATAAATTGAAATACCGTGACATATTGCTGAACTGATATTTTCTTACATTCTGACCAAATACCTTGGAATAATTCCTAAAACGTGGAATATTGAATCCTTCAGCCATCTTTAACATTTTCTGACCATTTGTGACTTTTCTAACGCAGTAATGTTGCAATGATGTGGGACTTAATCAATCCTATATTATATGTAACTACTGAAAGGACAAGTTCTCTGACAGAAATAATGATGTACATGATTATTCATTTTGATCGGTATCATTGTGATTTTTTTGTGGTTGTCAGGTTTAATCTGTAAGAAAAAACAAACATAAACGAGACAGGAGAGAATATGTTTTAAGATAAAATAGTGAGGAGAGCAAAGCAGAGCAGAATTCAGGTACACTGTTCTACATTACTCTGAATCTATCTCTGCCTGCAAAACCTCTTTTATTCAGGTAAAAGTGGGGGCTAAAGTTACATGGTTCTGGTAAATCTGAAAGATTTACATTCTTTATTGTTGGGTCGTCTTCATCTTCGGCTCCTCTCTTCATCACTTGCAAATTCACCTTTGGCTCTAACAGTATTATCAATTGTTAACTCATACATTTCCAATATACATTAGAGTGTCTTGTGAATAAGCTAGCGGCAGACATTCCCGATAAACATTAGAACAATAATATTATTACATATTCTCTTAACAGCGGTAAAACCCTGTAACACCCTGATGTGGTGGCACATTAATACTATATTTAATTCTGTAGTAGTTGAACTGACTGGATGGTCCTTCATGTTTACAGGAGGTGGAATGGGGAACATGGGTCTGGACCGGATGGGCTCCAGCTTTGACCGCATGGGCATGTCAGGGATGGACATGAACCGTGGATACGGAGGATTTGGGGGTGGAGGACCCAGTCACATGACCGGAGGCATGTCCGACAGGGGCTCTGGGTCCAAAGGAGGATGTCAGATCTTTGTGCGAAATGTAAGTGCAAATTCTTGAGTGGAGGTGTCAAATGTGCGGCCCGGGCACCAAGTCAGGCCCCCAAAAGCATCCAGTCTTGACTTGGGGGATGAATTTATGAAATGCAAATATATCTTCCCAGTGTTATCAGAATATTGTCCAATACCAAAACTGTCGGAATAAACAATCGTCAGTTAACCTTTTTTCCCCCTATAAAACAGGAAAGTTTAGATTTCACAATTCTTTCTCTATAATTATCGGAGAAGAGCAAGGTTGGGAAAAGGTCACATGACTGTTGGGTTTGACCTGGATGATGCTTTTTTTTTTTCAGCTATCATACGACCTGACCTGGCAGAAGCTGAAGGAGAAGTTCAGTCACTGTGGTAGGTTCTCTGCACACACTGGACTGTTCTGGAACCTTCTGCACACACACCAGAACATTCTAAACGTTCTACATACTCTGGAATGTTCTACATACATGGGAACGTTCTGAAACATTTGACACAAAATGGGAGCATTCTGCATACAGTGGAATGTTCTGAAATATTCTCCATAAAACAGGAACATTCTGCATACCCTGGGATGGATGTGTAATGATTGCAAACAAGGCATTGCAGTAAAATACTGTTCTATGTTCTACGATTCATGTGAAATAGGCTTTAAATTCTGTTCCAAGTCATTTTAAAAAGGTCCTAAAAACTTACTAATGTACCAATAATGCAAAACTTTATTACACTTTTATTTTTTCAAACTAATAATGTAAAAAATTTACAGATGTCTTATACAGTTGTACATTTGTGTTAAGAGAGTCTGAGAATGTTCTACATACTGGATTTGAAACAACAGAATGACTACTGGTTAAAGGGGGTGTGGCTTAGGAGGTGGCGTCATGATGTAGAACTGACTGAAAATGAACACACACACATATATATATATATATATATATATATACACACACACACACACACACACGCATTTATATCATTACCTGCGTAGTTTGACTTTATCTGTTTGGAATAAAAGACTCAACTAAAAATATAATAAATCCACAATAATGTGATAAGATTTTACATTATGGTAAAAATGTTATTACCATGTGTCACTTGCGGGGGCAGTATGCAAGCGTGAAGTTTAATTTAATATGTTATTAGAAGAAGACAACGATTCACAGCAGAGAGTACACCAGTGGAGCCAGCAGGAAGGAGACGGATATTCAGAAATATTAGAAATGCTTCTGCCTGAATAGAATTCACACAGACGCAACAATAGACAGAATCAGGACAGTGAATGTCCAGATTCTGTCTCTGCCATAGTTCAGAGGTCGGACACAATACTGTCGATGTGTCATGGTTTTTCACTACCAATTCAAAATCAACATTGACTCTTCAGATTAAAAGCACACACAGGTCACAATATTTAACAACCAGGATGTTCAGTAATAATAAAATGACTCGGCTCAGTGAGTTCGAGTTACGAATGGTTATGGATGTGAGTATTCTCCCATGAATTAGTTAGTTTTCCTATCGTTAACATGTTCCACTGTAACAAACACCAGAATACACACTTCTTTAATGGACATGTCCATCTTAGTGACCTTTGACCCTAGAGTGTACCTAACAGCTACTTCCTATTGACCCCAGATTACACCTGACTGAACAAAAATATTAATAATTCAGTGGTACCTCAACTTATGAAATGAATTTGTTCCAGAAGTGGTTTCATACCATGAATTTTTCCTAAATAGTCACATTTTACATGTAAAAGGCCTGATTCATTCCAAGGCCCCCAATACTACTCCTCAAACCTTTTAAAAAATTATAAAAGTACACCATACCGTATGAAATGTGTTAAAAGAAAATTTTGATTTTTAGATTTAATTTATTCGTCCCAGTGGGGAAATTTATCTTCACTAACTGAACACTAACATTAAACCATTAAAATGAACCAGATATGTAAATAATTTCCAGAACATTGTGGTTGACTTAATTGTCACTTTCACCTTCAACAATGTTTGACGGGTGTTTGGTGAAATATCAATCCATAGGTTATTACCTTTGATGGCTTTTCATAATCTTCCTAAAATGCGCAAGGCATACGTTGTCAAAGTGGACAATGGCACGGCTCATAGACATTTTTTCGGGATTTTTTTCCCACAAATTCGGAAAGTTGATGAAGTTTTTCCAGCATGTCTTTTATTGGTGCTAATGGAATAATGGCTGCCTCCTTTTTTATCATATAATTTCTATTGATAACGTAGTCGGGTTTTTCTTTTCATTCACAACGGGAATCACGTTCTTTGGGTTCATGATGAATAATGAATACGTATGGTAATAAAGTTTCAATGAGCACACTGGGAAAAACTCTCCAAACAGCAGTAACTCTGTCCTTTACATGTGTTAGAACTCTGTGATGAATGAGGGTCAAAGGCTCACCAAAAGCATCATGGGTAGCTCCCTCATAGCCAATGGGCTGCTATGTACAGTGTGTATTTACATACATTACGTAGAGTTCTGTATTTACATCTCGGGGGTTTTGTAAATTGAATTTTCTTTTGTATTTAGAGACAAAAAATTGCCGTAAAGGTTTTTTTCGTATTTTGGATTATTCATTAGCTGGGTCTTTCATAAATTAAGGTACCACTGTATGCCAGTGGTTCCCAACCCTGGTCCTGAAGTACCACTATCCTGCATGTTTTAGACGTATCCCTCTACCAACACACCTGATTCACATGATCAGCCTGTCATCAAGTTCTGCAGGAGCTTGATAATGACCGTCAGGTGTGTTGGAAGAGGGAAACCTCTAAAACATGCAGGATAGTGGTACTTGAGGACCAGGGTTGGGAACCACTGGTATATGCAATGAACATGTTTATTCAACACCTTCAACGGTTTCCATTGAATTGAGCCAAAATGTTGAGTCAGATAAATGGGAGTTAATGGGTGAATGTCCATGGTTCTGGTTATTTGCTGCTGTGTGCCGTCAGTGTGGCTCCGCCTCCAGCTGTTAGTGTCTTTTTCCTGTTTGTAGGTCAGGTGGTGAATGGATGATAATAGGTGAATGTTTACAGCTCTGGTTATTTGCTGCATGCTGTTAGTGTGGCTCTGCCCCCTCTGTGTGTCTCTGCCGCCCTCTGCGTGTCTTCTTCCCGGTCAGGTGACCTGCGTATCTTTTTCTCGTTTACAGGTCAAGTGATGTACGCAGAGATAAAGATGGAGAACGGGAAGTCCAAAGGTTGCGGGACGGTTCGCTTCGACTCAGCCGACAGCGCTGAAAAGGCATGCAGGATGATGAACGGAACCAAGATCAACGGCCGCGAGGTGGACGTGCGCATCGACCGCAATGCTTAGTTCCGCCCACACAGCCACTGTCTGCCAATCAGCTTTAGTTTTGTTTTAAAAACACCGTTCGTTGCTTCTCTCCACCTTTTTTTTCTTTCACTGTTCTTCCACCATTCATCTTTTATCTTTGTTTTGTAAAAGCCTTTTTAATTTGTCCGGCAGTTTATTGGAACAAATAAAATTTTTAATTTTTAAACCCGCTGGTTGTAAAATCTGGTCAAAGTCTGTGTAAGTTTCATGGTCAGAGTTGGCATTTACACTGGAAGTGTTTGTTTACTCGTTAACACAGTTTACGGATCAGGCAGTGGAACAACTCACCACAAAGGAGTTTATCAGCTGTTTTAACTTTAACCAGGACATGTTTGAGTTCACAGAGCTTTAACTCCCAATGTTTCACACTTTTTAATGTCCTGTCTTATTCATTAATGATACAGATATCAGGCCAATATTTAATTTTTTTCTGGTATCTGTATCAGCCTGTTGCAGATATGCTCTTTATTTCACCTGATGATTTTACTGACGGGAGAAAGAAAGGGGAAATAAAAAGGCTAATAAAAATGGAAAAGTGTGGAAATGGGGGTGGGGGGAGGGAGTCAAACCATCAGGTGTTTGTTCATATTTCTTAGTTTAAATTTTTTTTTTCTAATTAAAATTAGATTTTTTGGACATTTTTCATTTGACAGAAAAATCTGTATCAGTTTAGAAATATTGACTTCGGCCTGTGTCGGTCCTGGGCTAAAGCTGATGTGAAAAACATCACTCTTACAGGTAAACTGTGGATATAAACAGAACAAAACCCTCCTGATTACAGCTAAAGTCTGGAAGTAAATAGAAAAACTTTCCTGTTCCAGCTTTAATTCCATTTATAGATATTTACAGGGTCTAAACATCCTGTTTATTTTGATGCTTTTAAACTTATTTTTTTCACTTTATCAGATGAATGAACAACTGAAATTCATCAAGTCTATCACATAATTTCACACCTAAGTCTGTTTTTTTTTGTATGGTTTATTTATAGATATAGGGCTATCCAAGGGATAACCTGTAAAAGCAAAAGCACTTATTTACAGCATTGTCTCTGATGGTAAAGGATAAGACATACAAACACAACAGATATCACAAATACACGTACACAGTCACATACCAAAGTCACCTAATTATCTAATCTATTCACAAAAACTAACCCTTTTTGTTTCTGCCATTTTAATATGTTGTGGGAGTCTATTCCATAACATAATCCCAGTCTAAAGGAAAGGGCTTCATTCCACACTCTTTGCAGATAGTACTTTACAGGAGTAGACACGTGCTTGTTTCATGGGCGTGTTGAGTATGTACCATTACAATTTGAGACTATGGTGTAAGATAGCTGTCAATATGTTCGTGTCCACATATTGGATACCCGTGCACAATTGTCAACAATTACAAGTACGACTTAGAGGTAGCCTACGACTTCCCACAAATGGCATAACTGTTAAAATACGTCATCACCGCATCCACAGGCATTAGTTGTTGAGAAAAGAATCATCGATCGAGATCAAGACTGCGCATGCGCTGAAGATACCGCGCTGGCCAAAGCCATAAAAAGTTGGGATTGCACTCTAAAGTGGGAACGCATGCGCTGTCTTCATCTCGATCAATGTTTCTTTTCTCAACAAGTAATGCCTGTGGATGTGGTGATGACGTATTTTGACCGTTATGTCACTTGTGGGAAGTCTTGTAATTTTTTAAAGTCATACTTGTAAAGTTTGAAGTCGTACTTGGAACGTTTGAAGTCATACTTGTAATTTTTTAAGTCGTACTTGTAATTTTCGAATTCGTACTTGTAATTGTTGACAGTTAAGCACGGGTAATTGATGATGTTGAACATATGATTCAGTTTTAGCTGTTCAACCCTGAGCTTTACAGGCAGAAAGTCCACTTTCCTAAAATCATTAAAAGTGATATGACACCTAGATGGTTTAGCTATTATAAAACAGATCCTGTTGTTCTGTATAACCTGCATTTTGTTTTTAATTTTCACTGTCAGGCCACTGTACCACGCTGAAGAGGCATAGTCAAAAGTTAAGTCAAAGTATTTTATTGTCATAACTGTTTCATATAATGAAATGAGCAGTGCTGCTCCACAAGGTGATTGTTGCAAGATTTAAAAAAATAAAAATAAATTAAATATTTAAAATAATGAACATAATAAAAAAAGATAAAAATATTCACATTCAAATATAAAATTGGATTTCTACCTAAAATAAAATATTGCACATTACTTCAAAAGGATGGTTTCACGTCCCTGTATATTGTACTTTCAGTTGTGTTTCAGTTATTGCACAGAGGGATTGTAGTGCCACCAGCACTACAATCACTTCCATGTTAGCACTACCACCGTGGTGGTAGTGCTAACATGACTTCAAAGTCCTGATGGCTCTGGGGAAGAAACTGTCCCTGAGTCTATTTGTCCCAGTCTTGTGGGACCTGTAGCGTCTGCCAGAGGGCAGTAGATTAAACAAGTGGTCACTAGGGTGATGAAAGTATTTAACAATATTGGCAGCTCTGCTGAGGTAACAGGACAGAGAGCAGCCAGTGATCTTATGGGTTAGGGTTAATCACTCTGTGGGGCTTTTCTGTCTGCTACTGTGCTTCCAGCGTACCACACTGTAATGCAGTACACCAGGATGCTCTCCTCAGTGGCCCCGTAGAAGGTCACCAGCAGCTTAGCATCCAAGTTGTTCCTCCTGAGTATTCTCACTTCTGGGCCTTAGTGTTAGTGGACCAGGAGAGGTTGTCCGTGACGTCAACCCCCAGAAATCGAAAATATTTGACCCTCTCGACAAATTCTCTATTTATGAGGTGTGGGGCCAGATCCATACTGTGTTTGTGGAAGTCCAAGATTATTTCTTTAGTCTTTGTGGTGTTTAGTGTGAGGTTATTCACCAAACACCAGAGACAAATTGTTAACCTCATCTCTTTAGGCGGATTTAGCTCCTGAGATGAGTCCAACCACGGTGGTATCATCAGCAAATATGATGATGGAGTTAAGAGTGATGGGTCGGTATGCAGTCGCACAAGTGTTTTTGTAGCTCAGAAGCAAAGCTAATCTTTGAAATGAACCAATTGAAATGAACACCAAAGGCGGTTGGCATCCATCTTATCATGCATTAACACCACCATCTGTTCTGCAGAACCCCAGACACCCCAGTGTCCCTTAAATAGTTTAATATTGTCTTTATATATAGCCATTATTTCATACTTAATATCTTATGATTAACGTAAAATCATACAATCCCTCTTTCCTTAAACACTCCCTCAACACCTCTCTTTGTGCCTCATATTCCTTGCATCCTGAATTAACATGTTCCACTGACTCTTCTTCCTGACATCTATCACATAAACCTGTTTCATGCTTCCCTATCATGTTGAGACTCTTATTTAATGAACTATGCCCTATTCTCATTCTAGTGATTAACATTTCCTCTCTCCTGTTTCCACTTCTCATCCTATTCACCCTCACACTCTTTTTGATGCATAATACTGTCGACCCCCCCCCCCCCATTCTAACAGCCATGCCTGATTTACCTTTTCCCAAATTATCCGTTTTGCCAAATTTGTGCTCATACTAATCTGCTTAACAATGTAATATAACAAAATCTTGGCTAACTTATCAGCCTTTTCATCAGAGGCGGTTAAAATATACTTTAACCGCCTCTGTACAAGATACTTAGTTGGCGAAACCAGAATGCAGTTACTGTAGGAATCCAACCTGTTGTCAGTTCTCATAGATTCGGACATTGACTGGATCACCTGGAAAATGCTTCCACACACTTATTTAGGTCTGGGAACAGTAGGGAAACACGGAATTGGGCTGGAGGTTGCATATCCCTTTACATGCTACGCACATATTAAATATTACACACATATATTAAATACTTGACTGAACTCTATGGAAATTAACATACATAATAAAAGTACAGAATGTCAGTGATTTTTACTATAAAAGTACTAAAGGGAATACCCACAGTGAACTGAAAGCACAGACCAGTGGACAAATATAAATACTGACTTTATTTGATTCTTTCTTTCTTTCGTTTTTTTTTTTTTTTCCACTTGTCATGGTGACCTCCTCAGAACGTACGTCTGTGAACATTGTCTGGGTCAATTTTTAGAAGATGACAGAGGGAGTTTTCCACAACTGAATATAAATCACAATGAAATGAAAATGATAACACAGCATTGTCACTTCTACTTCCTGTTATCCAAATGAAGGTGACATAGGCCTTATAAATCCAAAAGCTCTTCCTGCTGAACCAGGGAAACTGATCAGATTAGTTCCAGATCTATTATCTATAAATCAGTTCTTATATCGGACTGAAAATGTCCTCTGTAGACGATTCGATCAGATTTTAAGTCTGATCAGATATTTAAGTAGAAATGAGACAAATTCACTGAAGGTCACAGTTAGATGTTTTCAGTGCAGTGAAGTCTTAGGTGTTTTTTGGGCAGTGGATCTCAGTGTTATCTTTTCGGCATATTTAGTTTGGAGCAGTGTTGCCAGTTTAGTGACTTTGTTCTTAGAATTAGCGATGTTTGGCGATCAGTAACTGCATTCCATTACCCTTGGAAATTCGCAAAATGTAAATAGCGCTATAAAAAACTGGTAATGGAAATGGAAATTTCAAACAAACACTCAAATATCAATAAAATGTTTTTACGCTTTCATGAGGTAGTTTTTCAATATTCTAATATATCATAAAAGCGCAACGGAAACACTTTTTTCACAATTATACATCACAGGATGTGACATACATGGTCACATGATCACTTCTCTCAGAGTGAAAATAACATGATACACATGGAGAGAGGAGGAGACGGATTTATGAGAAAAATAACTGTTACTTTAGAAGCAAGCAGCAGAGAAATGCAGCGTGATATCGAGACATTGGAAGGTCCATCTTCTAGAAACCTCACAGGATGATATTTCACAAGAGTTATGACGCCCCTGCCTAGAACAACCGTCAATGGAAACACACTCAAAGCACAAATATACTTTGTCAAAATTTTAGGAATATCACTATTGTTTTGTGAAAAACTGCAATGGAAACGCAGCTTCTAAAGACAAAAAAAAATTATCTAGTGACTTTTGGGCTGAATTGGGCAACTATTAAACTTATCTTGTGAATGACAAATGTATTATGCTGCGGCACCATATAAGCCGTTTTCGCTTGTGAGAGAAGCACTGCATATGAGCTCTGAACTGGACAAAGTAGGTTTCAGCTTCAGCAGTTTCAGCATTAGCTTCAGCATTCCCCAATATAGACATTCAGACAGGTTTACTGGAGATCAGTGTGTCGTGCATGACACCATGGTGTCATGACGCAACTCAACCTAGTATCACAAGGCTGCATTGCGTCAATTAAAATCCAATTGATGGTGTTGTCAGATCAAACCAAACCAACCGAATAGTGATGAAACAGCACCATCTGATGGTGAAATTTGGTGAAACACCTAAAAAATTACAATTATATTTGACCATGTGATCACGTCACATGCAATATGGGTGTGATTACATCATGTATGAGATCATGACGCAATCTAGCGACTTCTGGTGACTTTTCAGAGAGCCAATAGTGACTTCTTGTGATTTTTTTGGCAACACTGGTTTTGGTGTTGGTGTATTCAGATCAGATTCAGATTTCAGATTTCATTTATTGGATTTTATAGGGAAATTCGTCTTCACTGATGGCATTTTACATTTAGGGACAACATACCACAAGAACCAACACCAGCAACATACAACAACAAAAAAAGAGAGACGTATCAGCAGGGCCTGCACTTCAGGGCAGTTATGGCTGCAGGGATCAGGCTTTCCCAAAGCCACCCCCATTCATCTTTGGACAGTGGATCTGAGTGTTTGTGGATCTTAGTGTTACTTTGTCGTCATCTCTCAATCGCTGCAGAGTCTGATGGGATTGTTTCCGATAATCCCCAGCTCATAGAGTATGGACAGAGTGGCGAACAGGAAGTAGCAGAGCAGTGACACTAGGCCCAGTTTCCAGTCCAGTTTCCACCCGTTCACGTGAACGGCCACAAACAGGAAGAGGATGGAGAGGAGCAGCGTGGAGGAGGTGAAGAGGAGGCCAGTGCTGTTGACTTCCACTGGGTTCAGGGTGTCCACGAAGACGGTGTGGATGAACCAGGGCAGACCCAGACATAGAAGGTCAAAGACATTTGAACCCACGATGTTAGACATGGCCATGTCTGCTTTACCTGAGGAGGAAGAGAAGAGGAGGTGAGGAGGAGAAGAGGTGTGTGTTTGTTTGTTCCTCTGTCAGCAGCTTTACACAAAAATTACAGGAGCAATTTCCACACAATTTTCAGGAAATGTGTGAGGTGGTCCAAAATAGATCCCATTAAATTTGGGTGAATGTAGGTCAAAGGTCACAGTCACCAAAAATGTGTTTTCACAATGATAACAGATAGGGCAAATCAGGTAAAATGTGTGCGATGGGGGCGGGGTTTGTTGTGCCGGGCACCACTTGTTTTCTACTGTGTGTTTCTGTGTGGATCTGCCATTCTTTCCCTTAGTAGGTGTTGTTGATGATGATGATGATGATGATGATGATGAAGAAGATGATCTGCAGGTGTGGTCTTTCAGCTCTGCATGAAGATTGGTTCCTCAGCAGTGAGCAGGGGACATAAAAAGGCGACGCACACCAGTCCCAGCAGGCTTGGTCGGCACTAGGTCAAGAGAATCCAATATGGCAACCATCGATATGCTTCAGAATAATTTTCTATATTTAGCTTCATGTACTGGATTTTCAAACAGTTCACCCTACCCATGATGTAGGCTTACATCAAACTGACTATTAAATAAATGCTAAAGTAAAGATTAAGACCAAAAAAATGAGCTGACTTATTATTTGTTAGATTTAATAAGCAAGTATTTTGGAAGAAAAACTTGGATGTTATTTTGTTTATTTTCTTTGCTTTGACTGCCTTCTTGATTTGAATTTATGTTACTATACAAATAAATCTTAATTTGAACTTTGTTATTTCTGGTCACGTGCAATAAATCTTTCAATTTGTTAAGGGACATGATAGAGGAGGCTCACTTCATGTTTGTGCTTTAGTGACCTCCAGTCCGACCGTAACACTGGATGAATGCTTCATAAAACACAGCTAAAGGTCAATAGTTAAAATAATTTTAAATAGTTAATAATAGTTACTTTGGAATTTTTTTTTCCAATTCAAATTCATTTTTACAGTAGATTTAAGTTTTTATTAATCTTCCTTTTCCCCCTAAATGTTTACTTTTTCAACTCCTCCCCTGTGTTCTATGGTTGGACCAGCTGAACAGGAATGGGACATAAGAACAAATCAAGGTGCAGTATTTCCTGGGGTTTATTTGACGGCAAAAAATGTCAAGTACTTTCTTTTGAAAATTTGAGTGAGCGTAGAGCGATGTGACAATAAAGGTGAGTGGAGAGTGGGTTTTGATCGAAGCTGTCGGCTGCAGCTTTGAGCTAGAGTGAAGTAGAGAACACCCACATGAGCGGAAATACAGAACACCCAGAAAAGTGGGGAGCGGGAATTGCTCAGCTCTGTTCACATGCCCTGATGTGGATTAAAACAAACAAACAAACAACAACATATGTGCATATTTTTAAAAGTGTGTATTAAGAGAACATGTGGATAAAAAAAAACAGAAAAAGTGTGAATTTAAAAAAAGGTGTTGATAAAAAAAAATCACTTTTTGTTCATTTTTATTGATTTTGTATTTCCGTTCATTTTCTTTCAGTGGTGGACCCCCCCTGTATCTGTCCCAGTATCTACCCCAAATATCGGTTGAGAAATTTAAGCTTAGGCCTGTATCTGTCATCCGCTAAAACTGATTTTAAAAAATGTTGACCATAAAGGTGTGTGTGTGCACGCGTGTGTGTATTCGCAGGTGTGCATTAGCAGGTATGTGTGTATGTCTATATGCATGTGTGTGTTGTGTGACTGTTTGTATATGCAGATGATGTTACCTTCTCTGGCCACCATCACACTGGCCACAGTGTCTGGAATACTGGTTCCAGCCGCTAACAGAGTCAGACCCATAACTGTGTCTGGGATTCCCACTGTTTCACCTGCACAAACACATAAAACAACAACACTTTTTACTGTCTGTGCAATAAAACATATTTTGAAAAATTAACAAACTTGGCTCATGACTGTTTTAGTGTTATTAACTGTTATGCAGACAGACATAAAGGGATAGTTCACTATTTTTCACATCAATCTGTATGGGATCAGCGTCATTACTCTGGTGTAGAGGTAAGATCGGGCCTAAAAAATCCAGCCCGACCCGACCCAGACCCGCAGGCATTATAGCCCGACCCAGCCCGAGCCCGACCAATTAACTTGATTTGCAGGCCCGAGCCCGCAGCAAACCCGAAATTTCAATTTATTCCATAGTATTTTTGGCAGAAAAAATGCAAGATTTTTTAAGATTAAAATCATTTACATATTTTTATTACCATGATAAATGCAATTACACAACGAAATAACGATGGAACACAAAATAAGACGCCAGACAATGAGAGTGAAAGAGAGATTTTGATGCGCACTCGCTTAATTACACGGATGTAGTGTATTGGAATATCAGGAGTGCGTTTCCCAGTTCTGTAACTTTAAGGTGTTAACTGTGTTGTTGTTGGGACCACAGAATAAAATTCAGAGGTAGACTGACAATACATGGCTTTGTCCACTTCATATATTACAGCGGAGAAAAAAAAAAGTCAGCGAGAGAGAAGCCCGAGCCCGACAGGACCCGAACATAATGATTGACATTTTAGGCCCGACCCAACTCAAATCTCAGGCCGGGTCGGGCTCGGGCTAAAGATCCTACCTCTACTCTGGTGCACCCCTCTGAGCCCAGTCCTGATCCAGCCTTGGTCAAAGCAAAAGTAGCCCAGGCAGGTTTCCTGGGGTCACAAAATTTAAATGTGTTTCTCCTCAAAACAGCATGTGTTCGAATGAGTAATTTATTAGCATAACAAAACCACTAGCATCCAAAAACTCACACCTCATAATTGCTTGGAGCTACTTTCTCTCAATAGCGATCAATGCGCTAACAGCTGTCTGCATGTAGCAGCTGTAAAGTACTGCTTGGGAAGTTAACGGCACCATGTCTGACTACAGTCACGATGAAAGCATTCATTTCAGCACACGACCAAGGGGTTATCTTAATGGATGGTCTTCATCTTGGACTTTAGGAGGAACAAGACAGACCCAGCTCTCATCTACATAAATGGAGATCAGGTGGAGATCGTCAACACCATCACTTCCTTGGGCACCGTGATCTCTGCTGGCCTATCCTGGACTAGAAACATCACCACCATCATCAAGAAGTCAGGATCTGTCTACATCACCAACAATCATGATTTACCTGCGCTCCTGAATTTGGTGTATTGGAGACCAGTTGTCTGCAGACTGAGTGTCTATCTACAGATTTATTTTATAACCTTATTACCCTCCTGTACAAGAGCCTAATTGGGCCTATACAATGACTTGTTATGGTGTAATATTGTATTAGTCTGTCCTGTAATGGGTTACTCTAACCTACAATCAACACACCAAACATTGAATGAATCTAAATAATAATGATAATCTTATACATAGCATGTTATTGATGAGTGATGCACATCTTTATTGTATCCACAAGTAATTTCTGTTCATTTCAATTTCCTGTTTGTAGCAAAGCTTTAGACAACCTCCTGAGCATCACCGTATCTCTATCCCACTTTGCTTATGAATGTTCATTTATTTGGGTTCATAAAGATAACCCCTTGGTTATCTTTATTAACCCACCAGAGTAAAGATGCTGATTCTATACAAATTCATGTGAAAAATAATGAACTATCCCTTTAATGTTTGCTGTTACTGAACAACTGTAGCTCTGCCAGTATGTCGTTTAATCTCAATCTGTCCGTGTTTCTTTTAACCATAAATCTCCCCGTCCTTTGGCCATTTTTAGATTCGTGCAATGCATGATGGGATATCTGGCTTTGGTTTGTGATTGTCGATGTCCACTACATTTCGCGGTGGGTTGTGGGATACGTTGAATGCACTATATAGTGATTAAAAATAGTTCACTAAAGATTCAGACACCCCTACAAAATGGCGTGGTCTCTATATAGTGCACTATATAGGGGGTAGGGAGTGATTTTGGACACAGCCTATATCTACACTAAATGTCTTTGTCTAAGCTAAGTAATGTATTAGCTTAGTGTTAGCATTAGCTCAGTGCTGTATGCTTAAGGTTAATGTAGCATTTTAATCTGCAAGTGCTTCAGTGAAAGAAAATTGTTAATACACATTAGGTTGGTCTAGTATTCTGTCTGTGGGGTTTTTTTTTATAGTCAAATTTACACCAAGCTACACAAAAATACACTAAGAAACACAGAAAACGCAGAGAAAAAAATATATACAGAACATGTTGAAATCCACTAAAT
This sequence comes from Siphamia tubifer, assembly GCA_020466265.1. NCBI lineage: Eukaryota > Metazoa > Chordata > Actinopteri > Kurtiformes > Apogonidae > Siphamia > Siphamia tubifer. The sequence continues at coordinate 15,812,435 of CM035785.1, forward strand.
TCGCCCAAAAATACACCAACACAAAAAATGCAGAAAAATCCAAAACATATTTAAAAATTCTTCTAAAATACAGAAGAAAACACTAAAACATTTGATAAAATATCCAGAACTCCAGAATCATAAACATACATAACTGTAGTTTTTATTCATGGACATTGGGTTTGGGTTAGGGTTAGAGTTGGGGGGTTAAACATGAACAACCATTATTCTACTGATCAAAGACACTGAGTACAAATGCTCTGAACTGTGGGTTTTATGGCTGTTTGAAGGTTTCACTGATTCACTGATTGGCTCACTACTGGATGTGTGATTTTATCCTGATATTTTATTTATTGCACTGTGTCTTTTTTTTATTTTATTTTTGTGGCACTGTAAAGGGTAAGCTCTACTCAGTTTATAAATGTTATACAATGACAATAAACTGATTTTATTTTATTCTATTGTACACAAACCCAGTCACATGACGCTCAGAGGTCTATGCTTAAATAAAGGTTCTAATAAAACTCAGTTTGTAAATGTATGAGGAAACTTTTTTTTTTCTAGTGGGTGTGTGCAGGACTCCCTGCCCCCCCCCCAGTGTCTGCTTCAGTCATATGGTCCAGCCCCCCTTCCCAGGGTCTGCTTCACATGGTCCGGGTCTGCATCCCCCGGGTCTGCTTCAGTCACATGGCTTCATTCCACTCGTACCTGCTGAACTTTAATGCTACATTCCAGTTTCATGTGAGTCTGACACAGAATAAACCCTTTATGTTCCACTAGAATCACCACCATCAGCTGATCCGAGGTCAGTTCTACCATCATTTGATCTGAGGACAGTTCCACCATCAGTTGATCTCAGGTCAGTTCTACCACCATCAGCTGATCTCAGGTCAGTTCCACCATCAGCTGATCTCAGGTCAGTTCCACCATCAGCTGATCTCAGGTCAGTTCTACCACCATCAGCTGATCTCAGGTCAGTTCCAGAGTTGCAGATGTTAAAACTTTTCTGTTGAGGATGAACGCTGTGGCTCACATGACTGGGTTGGCTTCAGGGGCTGAGGGGGTGTAAGGGTGTAATCCTGCAGTGGATCAGTGAATGGGGAGGCACATGGTGCACTGGGGCTACAAACAGCCCCCCCTCCTTTTCAAGGACAATGGCATCTGAGGAATGAGGCAGCAGACCAACATGTGACTGGACTCTAGAAACATGTAACTCACAAGCTTTAAAGTCTGGGGTCAATGAAAGCGGAGTAAGAGGCGCTGGGAGACAGGATCTGAGGGTGGTGGGGGTGGTGCACAAGTTTTCCTGGACCTTTTTACTGTAAATATATATATATATATATATACATGAATGATTAAAATGCTTAATTTATCAGATTAATCACAGGGTTACTTTGAATTAATCATGATTAAATATTAATTTTTAATCTATATTAATTGTATTTCATTTTTCATGAACAAACATACACAACTCAAATAATGTGTTTGTTCAACCTTGGTGACGCATTAGCCTAGTGCTAGCAGAATCCTGGACTCCTCTATGTAGCTGTTTATTGATCCTATTTGGTAACTTGTTTTGGATAAAAGTGTTTGCTAAATGCATAAATATAATGTAAATGTAGGCTAATGTATGCTTCAGGTTAATTTGGTATTTTAATCTGGAAGTGCATCAGTGTAACGAAAACTGTTAAAACACTTTGTCTGATTTTTAAAATACACAAACATACAATTAAAAACACAAAAAAATGCAGAGAAAAAATCCAAAAAGTGTTAAAATCCATTAAATTCACAAAAAATACTAACACAAAAAAGTGAAAAACTATTTTAAAATACAAACGAATACACCAAAAAACGTGAACAAATATCCAAAACGTCTACAAAAATATGAATAGATATGAAATGTTTATGCATGTTAATTCAACACCTTCAACGGTTTCAACAAAACAACTGTAAAGTATAGAATATACTTTTTTGTCATTGCACACAAGATACAACAAAAATGCACTGTTGTACTGAATTGTGTTAACATTTTTAATCAGATTAATTATGATGATGGATTATTATGAGGTAATGGATTAATTTTTACAGATCTAGTTACACACACACACACACACACAGGTTGTAAACCTTTGGACAAACAAAACAAAACGAGATCTAATGGAGTCTGATTACCAATGTGTGGTCATATAACCATTAGTTCTAATGTAATCTGCTTAACAGTGTGTAATAATGCGACCATCAGATCTATTGTCATTTGATTAGCATTGTATGGTCATGTGACCACCTTACCGACCACAGTGACCATCCACACCAGAACGTAGGTAAAGCCACTAATCCAAACAGCTGACATTAGGAAGGTGATCATGAAGCAGCTCTTCCAGAACCTTCTCCTACAGTCGGGAATGGTGAGGAACAGAAGCAGGATGATGGGCAGCGACAGAACCCACAGGATACGCTTGAAGTCATTCTCTGGGACGGAGAACACGCTTTTATGTTCTAGAAGAAAGGAACATCAGGTTATAGAGCAGAAACATCAGGTTATAGAGCAGAAACATCAGGTTATAGAGCAGAAACATCAGGTCATAGAGCAGAAACATCAGGTTAAAGAGCAGAAACATCAGGTTATAGAGCAGAAACATCAGGTTATAGAGCAGGAACATCAGGTTAAAATACCACATTAACCTGAAGCATATGTTAGACTGGGATTGTGCTAGAACTACGCGAATGCTAACACTAGGCTAATGCTAAATTTAGGCTAATGCTAGCACTAGGCTGCATCGCCTAGCGACAAACATGTTCAGTGCAGATATATTCACTGCTTTATTGAGTCTGTTGATGAGAAATGAAACACAATTAATATAGATTAAAAATAAATATTTAGCCATGATCAATCCAAATTAATCCACAGCAATTCTGATTCATTTGATTAAATATTTTAATAATTTTACAGCACTAGTTTTTATTTCAGTTATTTCAGTTGTAGTTTTTCTAATTTGGTTAGTTTTCATTAACGATAAACCTTGGTCTGGATGATCAATGTCCCACCTTTTTTACCCTGGTTCCTTTATAAATATAACAGAACAGAAATATACATAGAACTTTGCAAACTGCTCTGACCTTCTGGGATTTGGTTGAGGCCGTGCAGACTCAGGGACAAGTGCGAGTATCCGGAATCATCCTGGAAAATGCCGCTGTCCGTCCTGGAGCGGCTGTGGACCCTCAGACTGGTATCATCGTTCCATCCAATCAGAGGCTGGATCTCATTTTTTTCCCCAGAGCCTTTCCCCAGACACCTGCAACAGGGGCTCAGCTTCCGCAGGACAAACTCGCTGATGCGGAGGTCGAAGCAAAGAACCACGATGTAGACAGCGTAGACCAGCAGCAGACAGGCAGAGTCGTACCTGCCAACAGGGGACGGTCACCATGGTAACCACGCTAGTGAGAGTGCGGGGTTTGTTGTGCCTGCCAACAGGGGACAGTCACCATGGTAATAATAATAATAGTAATAACGCTTATATATGGAATGCATACTCAAAGCCCACACATGGGATGTGTCCAAAATTACTCTTCTACACTGTATAGGGACTACAGCATTTTGTAGGGGTGTCCAAATCTTTAGTGAACTATATATAATGACTATATAGTGGATTCAATGTAGCCCACAATCCACTGCAAAATGTAGTTGAGGTCGATGGTTACACATAGACATATAAACATATATATACATAGACACCACATAGGTTGTCCAGAAGCGTCCCACAGCGCTGCCATCTTGAATCGGGGCCAGCAAAAGCAGCTTTTTGATGTTCTTTTTAGAAATGTCACATGTAGGGGGGGTGTTGCAACATCCCCATCCCCCATGGGTGCGACGCCCATGGCATGTATGTATATATATATATGTGGTCACTAACCAAAGCACTATATCCCATCATCCATTGCACGAATCGAAAAATGGCCGAAGGATCGAGAGATTTATGGTTAAAAGAAACACAGACAGATTGAGATTGGATGACATACTGTCAGAGCTACAGGTGGTCAGTAATGGTAAACGTTACTGAATTGTTGTTTGTAAGTTTATGGTTAAGGTCTCACACACACACACACACTCACCAGTAAACCTTATTATCAGAGATGATGGCAATAACTGCAGACACACTGATGCCGTACGCTATACAGTCTCTGAACAGAGGCCAACAGCTGAGATGACCTGCCTACAAAGACACACACACACACACACACACACACACATTAAAATTATTATTATTCATTATTATACAGTATTATGTGTGTGTGCACCATAGATGCCAACAATATGTGTATATACCATGGATGCTAACAGTGTGTATATACAGTGGATGCTAACTGTGTGTATATACCATAGATGCTAACAGTGTGTATATAAAAAACATATTAAGAGTGTGTATATACCTTAGATGTCAACAGTATGTGTATACCATAGATGCTAACAGTGTGTATATACCGTGGATGTTAACAGTGTGTATATACCATCGATGCTAACAGTCTGTATATACCATCAATGCTAACAGTGTGTATATACCGTAGATGCAAACAGTGTGTATATACTGTAGATGCGAACAGTGTGTATATACTGTAGACGTGAACAGTGTGCATATACCATAGATGCTAACAGTGTGTACATACCGTGGATACTAACAGTGTATACATACCATCGATGCTAACAGTCTGTATATACTGTAGACGTGAACAGTGTGTACATACCGTGGATGCTAACAGTCCACATGCTGCACAGATTCCTAGTAGGTTATAAACAGCTGAACCCACGATGGTACTGACACCAATGTCTCCCTTTGTCACAAACACACCTGATGGAAAACACACAACAGTGTATTAGTGCACGCACACACACTCACACACACACACACACACACCTGGACTGTGTTATTTTCATTCTTACCCAGAAAAGCTGTCACTAGTTCAGGTGCAGAACTTCCAGCTGCCATGAAAGTAGCTCCAGCCACGTCCTGAGAGAGACCCAAACCTAACACAAACACACAACCACACGCACACACAAACACACATAAAAAAGGTGACAGTACAAACATCTGAATTGGACCACATCCCATTCGGTCAAATCCTGTACAATAGGGTCAAACAAAAAATGTTGGCACTGGAAAAGGAGTGGGCAGAAGCACAAGTACAAGTGCCACATTTTTAAAAACTAATAATTAACTCATAAAGACCCATCTATTGATCTAAACTGTTTAAAACTTGCTTGGTGTCAAATACAATTCTTCATCTGTTTATGGTCATCATATATGACCATATTTGGATGTTCAGTGGCTCCATAGTTACCATGGAAACACCTTCATCTTACACAACAGTGGTCTTCGACCCTGGTCCTCGGGGCCGACTGTCCTGCATGTTTTAGATGTTACCCTGCTCCGACACACCTGATTCAAATGATCAGCTCACCATCAAGGGCCGTTTCTCAATATGCGTTCTCGTCCCCCTCTGAAATGTCATCAGTTGCAGCCTGAGTATTGTCCCAATACACAAGTTCGCATATTGCTGAGAATGTTTGAAATTCCCAATGGGTTCTCGCCATGCCCAGTTTATGGAGGATGCATCAGGTGGTGACTTGTGTGGACTTGGGGCAGCCTCCTATCTCAGAATGCATTTCACACCAACAATGGCGGAGGAGAGGACCCACAACTGTAAGTTAAAAGTACCAAAATACTACTGTTTTAGAATAACAGAATGTAATTTTAAGATTATTTTACGTGAGAAAGTGGACATTAAAACTTTTAATATGTGACTGACTCGTCATGAAAGCACATAGTGTAAAATTTGCTCTGAAGTTTTCAAAGATGTGCCGCCTACTGCTAACTGGACCGCAAGCATACCTCACAGCCTGACAAGCTGAATTGGTGACATAATCAGGTACGCTGCCGTCCCAATTGCAGAAGAACCACTCAGCGTCCTGTCCTCGACAGACTGTACTCCCAGGTGAAACTTGATAAACTGAACTTCCAAGTCTGTAAATCCTACTGTACAAAAGACAATGTTTATATATATATATATATATATATATATATATATATATATATATATATAAAATATGGCTTTGAATAACACGTAATATATCAAAAATTAACACATATAATGGTAAATGGACTGCACTTATATAGCACTTTTCCACCTTCATGATGTTCAAAGCGCTTTGCATTAGCCTCACATTCACCAATACAGGTTTCTAAGGTTCTGTCAGTCCTACTGGGAGCCTAACTTAGGGTTCAGTGTCTTGCCCAAGGACATTTTCACATGTGGACAGCCAGAGCCGGGACACGAACTGCCAACCTTTTAGTCCATGAACTGAGAGTCAAATTTTCACTTGTTAGTACCACCTGAGGTGATTAGTTCTCTTCGGTATTTTTAACTTCCTATATGTCTTGAGTTTATGTTTTGATATGATAGCCCTTTCTAATTTCTCATAATACTTTACCTATAATATTTATTTGTATATCATTCTTAAATGGTTATAGTAGGCTACATTATTAATGTGAACTAAGTGTACATGTAATGAATTTAACCCTTTATATATACCATTTTCAGAGATTAGGTGGCACGGTGGTGCAGTGGTTAGCACTTGTGCCTCACAGCAAGAAGGACCCCGGTTTGAATCCCACACCAGACCTTCCTGTGTGGAGTTTGCATGTTCTCCCCGTGTCCGTGTGGGTTTTCGCCGGGTACTCCAGTTTCCTCCCACCGTCCAAAGACATGCACTGATAGGTTAATTGGTTAATTTAAATTGTCCATTGGGTGTGAATATGAGAGTGATTGTTTGTCTTTATATGTTCAGCCCTGCTATGAACTGGCGTCTCATACAGGGTGTACCCCGCCTTCACCCATTGTAGCTGGATTAGGCCCCCAGTTACCCCTGCGACCCTAGTGAGGATAAAGCGGGTTCAGATGACGAGATGAGAAATTAGGTGCCATAAGTAGTTATCATAGGATGGTTCGGTTGTTAGTTTTCTGTCCATCTTCCTGTTTTCTGTTATTGTTAGTGTCTGGGCTTTTATTTTGTTATGTGGGTTCATGTCACTCTGTGGCATTTTACTTCCTGTCACTGGTGTTTTCTCCGCCCTCTTCGTTAATTTTCCCCTCATGTGCCACACCTGGGTTCAGGACTAGTTAAGACCCTTGTGTCTAGACTCAGTCGCAAATTTGTTTGTCTCTGTACATCAAATGAGTGTTCTGAATCACATCTTGGTTTTTGGATCTTTTTCTGCCCTCTGGTTTTTGTCTGCTGTCTGCCCCCTGTTGCATGTCACCGTCTGTCTGTTGCTGGATCTGGACCTGAACACAAGCCTGTCTAATCCCCATTGATACCTTCACAGATTGTGGACCTACGCCTGTTCTCTGGTAACGCCTTTTGGATTCTTCCTGAATATTAAGACTGCTTTGTTCGTTCTGATCCTGCTCTGTACCCTGACCACAATTCTGCCTTTTCCCCTAGTTACTGCCCAGAGCACATTACATCTGATGATCATCGTCACAGCTTCTGTACACTCACACTTCATTTAATTATTATAATAAATTTGAGAAAAGTGAATCCTGGTTTGAGTCTTGAGTCAGAGTTAAAAAGTCATAAATATGAAAATAAATACAAATGAATGAATAAAACATTTAAAAATGAAAAAAAAATCATAAATATATATATTTTTTTTTTAAATGTACGAGAGAAAAAAAGTCTTGTTAAAAATTATTAATGAAGTAAAGTACAGATACTGAAGAAATCAACTTAAGCACAGTTATAGATTACTTGTACTTAGTTCCTTCCACCTGTGCAGATTACTTACGTTCACTAATGACCTCTAACGAGGGCAGAAAATAATCATCACAGACGATGGCAACGGCAAGCAGCATGTAGAAGATGATGATGAAATAAATGATCAGTCCTCCATCCTTTCGCTCCTGAACTGTGAAAAAACCTTCAGGAAACTCTGACGACTGCGGGGCCACGCATTCAGAGTCATTTTCTGAAAAACAGGAAGTGCATTTTATTTTGAAAGCACTTTAACCTTTTAACAATCCACACTTGAAAAATGAAAACTGCAGCTGTCCTTCAAGCATTTGGAGTTCAGATAAAAGAATGAGCTCTTTGTAAAAGTAACACCCTGGTGTTTAGACTGAAACACTTTTACTGTTTATTTAACAGACACAAAGATACAGAAATAGACTTTGGATTAATTCAAGTTTTATTTTTTCTTTCTTTATTTTTTTGCTTAATTCAACAAAAAAAATCTTAAATTAAACAAAAAAGTGTCAGTGGAACAAATGAAAATGATCTTGGTAAGACTAAAGAATTACAAAATGCATCAGAGACATTCAGAGTCAGTCTACTACAGATGACTTAATTATGTTAAAATATTTAATCAGATTAATGATGATGATGGGTGAATGGTTGTTAATTTTGACAACTTTCATTAGAACATGTTCATCTTATACATCAGTTGTTTCAGAATCAGCTCCTTTTATCATAAACCAGCTGTTCATACACAGACACATTCTCTTCAGTGTATTTTCCCATTGACACTTGGTGTCAATGGGTTTCAATTTGATTCAATGGGATTCAAGAGAGCCGAATAGCAGGGATGTTTTCATTGCCTTCAACCTAGATTATCATTGGATAAATATCACCTCCCGGATGCTCAGTGTCTGTGGGGGTGAATGGACCTGTGGGCGGGGCCTCACTGAGGTGAATGGACCTGTGGGAGGGGCCTTGGCTGAGAACTTTTGCATGGATGATTGGACCCCGTCCCAGAAGCCTTGGTTTGATGGAATTGTTTAGGTATTTCTTTTTTCATTTATTATTAGACTTGCTGTGTTTTTATTGATTATCTTATTTATTGATCTGAATTGTGGTTCCACTGTGGAGCTGATTGATTACATTTAATTGTTCTCTGTTTGCTAATGACAATAAATATATCTTGATTTGATGAGTTGAAAGGTGAAATCCTGTTTTGATTGACAGCTCAGTTCAGCTATTTGGACGTTTTCACAGATAATCCTAGATAATAATAATAATAATAATAATAATAATAATAATAATAATAATAATAATAATAATAATAATAATAATAATAATAATAATAATAATAATAATAGTAATAATAATAATAATAATAGATTATAATAGATGTAACAGACAATCTTGTATTTCATTCAGATGCAAATGTTCATTAAAGCTCAGACTAAAGCTGAGGGTGTTTATTTCAGAAACATAGAAAAATGGGAGAAAAAGTCACTTTTTCAGGAAATATTCTAAAAACTGCAGATGAAAACATGTATCTCCACCCACTGCTCAGATTAATCTCCTTCCTTTTTTTAAACTTATTTATTTTTTCATGTTATTTGTTATTTTGTAATTACTTTTATTTAGTTCAGTTCATTGTATTGATGAATTGAACATAAACCCAGTGTTTCCATCCACAGTCATTGATCCAACTCCATGGGATTTACTGGTGAATCAATGTTGAAGATGATGATACCGTTTCCATGGTAACTACAGAGCTTCTGAATGTCCACATACGCTCATATCTGATGACCATGAACAGATGAAGAACTGTATTTACACCAATTATTGACATCCATTGGTAGTTTTAGTGGATGAACAGCTGTTAATATCTTTGTTATTGTCACAACCTTTCCCCCAGATCCACTCCAGCTTCACCTGGCCCGCACTGTGCAGCTGCAATTCGTTGCTGATCTGCAACTATTTAAGCAGTGAAGCTTGCAGTTACAGGTCTATTCCAGTATTGTCACCTCCATAACCTGGTCATGTGTGTTTCTCATTCCTTGTCACCATAACCTGGACGGTTCATTCATCACCACAGACTGATCATCCCCCCAGGTTGTGTTTGATTTTGTTCCAGTGTATTTTCTGTCTCTGTCTGCTTTTTGTTCTGTTTTCTTATTAAATCATTTTCCCATCAACACTGAGCATCTGAAAGGCAGATTAATGACATTTATCACGTTCTTTTTATATTTATTTATTCTATTTTTTATTTATTTTATGTTTTTTTGTCATTGTTTTCATTCTTCACTTCTAGGATTTTTTTTTATCTTTAATTTGTTTAATTTGTTTCTATGGTTTATTATCTCTGTAGCAGTATTTTATATTTTTCATTTCCTTTTCTTCATGTTTTGTTTTTTTTTCGTAAAAGCATCATCACACTTGAGTTAAAACCAAGACGAATACATGAATTACAATAAAATAAAGTAAAAAGATAAAATAAAACATGAAAATACTTTAAGTGAAGATAAGGCTGAATAAGATTAAACAAACACATCATTTTCAAAAAGTGACTTAAAACAGAGTGACAAATGAATTAAAATAGAAATATGTGAGTAAATTAGATGTTTTCATGTACATATTTTCTTCAGTTATTTGTATTTTGTTAAATGTTTCTTTCATTCAAACTTTTTTTCTTTTTGTAAATAAAGCCAGACTTACCCGTTTCCCGGCGCACCCTTGTCAGCCGGTGTTCATGAATGCTTTGGGCCGTGAAGGAAAACAGATGGACGCAAAAATATAAAAACACGACAAATCCCAAAAAATAAGGAATAAAGTCTGTTCTTTTCTTTTTTTTCTGTAAAGTTTGAGTCATTTTAACCAAGTCAAATATCTGATCAGTTTGTATTGAAACTGAGCTTTTTCTAAAACTGAGGAGTTCAACCTGAACTGAAGTGAAAAAGAAATACTACTGCGAGAAAAAAAAGGATTAATGAGAGGAGGGAGGAGGAGGAGCGGAGGGAGGGAGGAAGAGGAGGAGGAGGAGGAAGAAAAGGAGGAGGACACACACACACACACACACACACACACAAACTCTTGTGTTTCTTACATTTTTAGGACCCTTAACCCTAATTGAAATCACATCAAAACAAATAGAAATAGTTCTGTAATAGTTCTAATCCCAATCCTCACATTAAACCCAACCCCAAACCCAGAAAACTAGTTTGTAACTAATTACAAATATTCGCATCATTCTGATCAGGTGTTCTACAATCTGTAGTTCTGCTTTGGAATCTTTCCTGCTGTCCCTGTACCTCTAACCAGTGCTGGGCAAGTTAATCAAAAATTGTAACATTACTTATTACTGTCATTTTAAAGTAATGCCTTACATGACAATATTACACTATTTAAAAATGACACTGCAGCACTACACTACATTACAGCATTGCACTACTTTTGCATTACATTAGATGGTCTCTCCAAAATGACTGGAAACAAGGATTTGGCCATCGACAGCACAAATCTTTCATGTGTCATCCTTTCCTTTCACACCTCTCTGTCCCACCCCCTCCTTTCTGGGCTAATTTTACAGTGCTTTGTCAAATTGCTTGTACTGTTTTTCAATGTGGAAAGGGGTTTGTGATTCACGCACAGTGTGGATTTAACTAAATTTGGCGTATAATAAAGTTGGCGTATGTCCATCTTGAAAACACGCTATCAGATTTTTCAGGTTCTGCTATCCTTCTGTCAATCTGCCAGTACAAGATGAAGTAAAAGGAAATGGAAAATTCTGTGTGGACTTTAATATCACGAGCTGATCTCGTGGAACTTTGTATGAAGTACAATGTTCTGTGTGGATTTATCAGATTCAGTAGCTGATCTTGTGGTGATGCACAAACTTTGAATGAAGAAAACACAAAACCCACAAAAACAAAGCAGGTATAAATGCATTGCAATGTGCGTTACTAGCATTGTAACTAGTATATACGTATTACCAATTTTATTCCCTGTAATGCCTTACATTACTGCAGTACACCAAAATTGAATGCATCACCGTAATTAATTACTTTTGTAACACCTTACTCCCAACACTGCCTCTAATCCTAACCCTGCTGTCTGTAGGTTAAGGTTAGCTTCAGCCTGTTGTCCATCACCTCCTCTCCACTTAACCTCAGTTTTCTGTACTTAACTTCCATAATTCCTCTTCACCTTTGTCACCTGTTGTTGTGTCCGTACTGTAAGAAAACCACAACAGTGTTGTTAGCTGAAGATGAAGCTTTAGACAATAATTATACAACATGTTGAGCTTGTGCGAGAGACTAAAGCGCTTACATTTCAAAGAAACCTTTCTTTCCCAAAGTGTGTTTGAGAGCAAATACCAATGAAATCCAGACAGGAAATATTTACAACTGAATGGATCAAGAAAACATCCGCCACAACTTTGGCATTTAATGTGTGTGGTTTTTTTTAAGAGCAATTCTTTTGGGGTCAGCTCAAATACAAATACTAACTAGAAAGCACAGACCTCCGACCTCATCAAAATCCATCCATACGTTTTTGAGTTATCTTGCAGACAGACAAACAAACTCTGGCAAAAACATAACCTCTTTGGTGGAGGTATAATTTGGATGCTGATGGATGAAGAGTGGATCTTTTCAACAAATTTATATTTCTTTTTTAAGACAACTTGTAGGATGCAAAGCAATGAGGTAATGTATAGAATTTTATAAGTTAGTGCTAATGTTTGAAATCACCAAGTCTGTTTGTAGCATAGCTCAGTGTCTGGGAAGTTATCAGACTATAGCTGCATTTCCACTACATGGTATCCTATTCAGATACCAGGAACTATTTCTTGAATATTTCCATACAGATACTATCATACCTGGACGTCATCACAAGGTGTCGTCAAGTTCGCGCTTATTTTTTTTTTTCCGTCATTCACCAAAGACAGAAATGTCTCAACCTGCATGACCGATCATGGTGTAGTTTGCAGAATTCCATCATTTCTGAATTTAACTGTTTACTGTAACTCAAAATCTAGCTTTTTAAAAACAGTGGGTCTAATGTTGATAACGCAATGACATAGAGACAACTCACCCAATCAGTATCTACACTGCTGACACACCACGTTATATTGCTTGGAACCTCACTGGAATAGATACCAAAAATCTAGGACCGGATACCATGGGACTGGGTCCTTTTTTATTGTGGAAACACCCCAAAGTCAGTAGAATCAGGTAAAAATTATATTAATGGAAATGTTCTTAGTCAATTCTCACAATACAGAATCAATTTAATATCACATTCAGAGTTGTCATAGTATTTAGATACAAGATATACATACAATACTAAACTCTCCATGATCAGAAACAGTGCCTTGATGTCATTATTCAAATCCAGACTCAAATTATTCCTGCTGAAATAATATTACATTTCATATCTCTACACTGTTCATTTGAAATGTTTTTCATGAATCTTTAGTGTTTGTTTATATAGTAATAAAATATGTATTTACTATGTATACCAGTGATGTTTAAAACCTACATGTGAACTAAAAGAGGGGTTTTTTGATAGTCTTTATGAGGACCATGGTGTTTCACACACGTTTTTCAGCCTGAACACAAATGGAGCAGGTGAGGGAGGGGAGACTTTAAAGGTGATAGTGGTTGAATGGGGTATTAATCCTTGTTCTGTGACGTGAGATGTAGCCCAAAAAAATTGGCTGGATCTGTAATGGCTGAGAATCTTCTTAAAACTGCTATGTATGTATGGTGGAAGTAGAACCCGTCAGTTGCCCTTCCTGGCATAGTTTCTGAGCTTATCTGGCAGCCTCATAATGGAATGCACCTGCACAGACATAATCAACTGCCATTGCTTATCTGGCAACCTCAGCTCCAGACATAACTGATTCAATGAGTCATTGGCAGTTTCAGTATAAATGGTAAATGTTCTGCACTTATATAGTTCTTTTCCACCTTCATGGTGCTCAAAGCGCTTTACATTAGCTTCACATTCACCCATTCACCCATTCACACTCACTCATACACCAGTAGGTTTCTGAGGTTCTGTCAGTCCTACTGGGAGCCTAAGTCAGGCTTACCCAAGGACACTTCGACATATGTGACAGAATTGGGATGTGAATCGCCAACCTCTCAATTATTGGGCAACCCACTCTACAAACTGAGCCAGCCACAGACACCTCACAGCATCTGTGTGGCTTCACTTGTGGACTTAATACTCCTCTTCTTGGCCAGTTGGTCAAGGACTTTACAGAAAGAGTGACCTGTAAAGCATCTGCAGCTGACCTCTATGGGTTCATAGAAAGTCTTCCAGCCTTTGCATCTAAATTACTGGTACTTTGAATGTTTCCTTTCATTGTCCATTCTTCCCAGGGCACTGATCTTTCCAGCATGATCAGATGTTTTGAAGATTCTGAGATGATGACAAGAAAAATGATTAAAAAAAAAAAATATATATATATATAAAATCTCTTCTAAAATACAGAAAAACCCACAAAAATTGGCTAAAATATCCAAAACATATATAAATAGAAAAGCACTCTGAGAGTGCAAACCTCCGGCGAGAGAGGTCTGTCAAGGACGTTATGTTTTTAGCTAAAGTTTGTCTGTCTGTTAGTTAGCAAGATAACTCAAAAAGTTATGGGCAGATCTTCATGAAAAATTCATGACATGTTTGGGATGTCACAAGGGACAAATAATTACATTCTGTTGATGATCCGGAAGAGATCCTGGATTGTGGATCACTTTGAAAATGTACTTTGCCGTAAATGGAGATTACATTTCAAACAGATCCAGAATCCAGGATCTCTTCCAGATCATCACCAAAATCTAATCATCTGTTCCTTGTGAAACCCATATCTAGGGTTCGACTAATACATCAGGCCACCGATACTTCGGGCTGATATTCTGCATTGTAGGGTTATCGGTATCTGCCATAATTTCCCCTTTTTTCCACCGATACGTTCATATAATTTTCTCAACCAATTTTGTGGCCATTTTGTTTGGAACACAGGTGTCTTAACTTCTCCTGCCCTCACCACTCTGAGTGTCCGAGCACTGCCACGCCCCTCACAGCCTTTGATTTGTTTGGCACAAGAAATACAGCCAATCAACACACAAGGCTGCTGAACAGTGTGAACAGTTTTAAGGCAACCGTGGTGGGGGTACTTGAAACAGATCAAGCTCCCTTCAACATGAGCATACACAAAGCCTGAGTCCATAAAATAAGTCACAAACACACCAAAGCACAGCATCAGAATGTTTATTTCATGTTAAAGTTCATCAGGTTGCTATCATATCATTCTGGCTCCTCCACTATGATTTTCACCGGACTGTTTGAACCAATGTAGCCTACTGTCTGTCTGAACATGTCACAGATGTTCGACAGCAGAGTTTACTCGACCATGTCTATGTGCTCAACTGTCATGGAAGAAAGTAGCAGCATGCATAAAAAAACAAAACATGTCAGAAGTTTGGGACAATTTTACACTGTGTAAGGTAGACAACAGTGTCTGCATGGCAAAATAGCATTAGCCTGGCATTTGTTACAACACCTGAACCGAACACATCTACACTTCAACAGCACTTCATCAAAGCAGACTCAGAGCTTCTATGTTTTGGTACCTGATGAGGGCTACCATCTGTTAGCATGCGTTGTAATTATTTTTTTAGCAAATGTACCAAGGTAGTGTAATTATTACACTACATCTGCTGTCACCTATCCAGGCGTGTGCGCCTGTGTGGTGTGCTGTGCATCCACGCACAGTGTGCGCAGTGGCGCGTACACCACTCAAAACACAGGGGGGGGGGCTTCTCCCATCACGTTTATTGATTGATCTAGTGTAACACTTTAACTGCTGAGACATTATATCAGTTAAATGTGCTGATGTAAACTTGTCCTAAAAGCAGCTGTGAGTCTGTGTTTGTGTTCCTTTTCTTCAGGGGTTTAGTTTTACTGTGTGTTTTAGGGTTAAAACAGGTGGAATAACAGTTGTAGATGGTTCATTGTATAGGGATGTTTATATTATGTTTATTTTACTGTTCTTCTTAATATGCTAAAATAGCATATTTTTACTTATTAGCAGAGAGTGGTTTATTATTTGCATTGATAATTATTTATTTATATTTTATTTCCCATTTTATTGTAAGTTATGTTTGGTTTTATTTTGCAAATGCTGCTGGCAGCTCCCTGCACGTTTAATTTTTAGAATTAAACATAATTAATGGATATGAAGGTTGGTGTCAGTGTGTGCTATCTTTAATTTGATGTGAATAATGCTTCTATTTATCAGTTGCACATATTGGTTATCGGTTTCCCAATTCCATTAATATCGGTATCGGCTCTGAAAAAACCATATCGGTCGACCCCTACCCCCAACATGTCATTAAATTTTCATCAAGATCCGTCCATAAATTTTTCAGTTATCTTGCCAACTAACAGACAGACAGACAAACTCTAGAAAAAAACATAACCTCCTTAGCGGAGGTAAAAATATATGTTGTTTTAAAAAATGTAATTAGATTGAATATGATGATGGATTAATTTTGACACACCTAGTTTATATATATTAAACTCAGGCATCGAGGGGTTAACTGGTTAATGTGCATTAAAGTCAGTTTTAACATCGAGCGTCAGAACAACATTGATCTTATCATACGTTTTATGTCCTATTTGATAAAACACAATAAAATCCAGAAATCAATGTCATATCCACCTATCAATGGTCATGTCAGTGAACTGGTTAAAGGAAGGAACAGGACTAGGTAAACTTTGGCTTATTTCAGTATCAGACCAAATCTATTCCCTTCATTTATCACATTCAATTAGAAAAGAAGGAATATCATTTATATTGGTTGAATCACCATTGTACAATCCTTCTGCCACGAATTAACATGAACAGTACAAACTATACAGGCTATGATATATCATGCCCCATACAAACCAATCAACTAGACCTTCCATTACATCTGAAACTGAACTGATTACATGTGTATTTTAAATATGTTTACATGACTTCTAACCTGGGTGTCATGGTGGTGCAGTGGTTAAGCGCTCATGCCTCACAGCCATGAGATCCTGGGTTCAATTCCAGCACCAGTGAATGTCACTTTTTTGTGTGGAAACTGCATGTTCTCCTTGTTCACTGGCTTCCTCCCACTATCCCCTGGGTAATGGTTCCTCTAAGTTTCCACAGTGTGTTTTGTGTCTCCTGTGGGGTTCTGGTCCAGTCTTCCTGAACCAAAGCCTCTAGCTGGGTCTGTTTGGATGATCTCCTACCATCAGTATTAAACCTACCATTAAAGCTCCTCCACACATTCTCTAGATGGTTTAGTTCAGGACTTGGACTGGGTCAAGTCCTTGGACCACTTCTTAACTGCACTACCATGTTGTAGTGTCCTTCTGGGACGTCCAATCAGGACAAAACTGGAGTTTCTCTGCAGACACTTTCACATTGTCATCCAGGACGTTGATAGAATTTTCCTATTTTCTTGATGCCCTGTATCTGGATGAGGTTCTCAGTACCAGTAGCGGACCAGAACCCCACAGGAGACACAAGACAGATTGTGGACATTATCCATAACAAAAACTACTTTTTGGAAATCCACTATTAAAATACTCCTGACATATTTTTTTCCTCCAAATATCATTTGTTGTTTGTTTTTCTTCAATTGTGTTTCACATACAGGTCAAAAAGAAACTGGATAAAACTCATTCTTTTTATGATAAAAACAAAAAGTCACAAAAAATGGCAGGGGTATGAAATATTTTGAGGACACCTGTATGTACTCAAAAACCCTGTTATCAATCCTATAACCTTTACTACAACTCTGTTCACCCTGTCAACAAAATTGTTACAAATATATAAAAAAAATAAATAAAAATTTTCCCCCCAAAAAATGTGAAAAGAAGTGAAAATTCTTATTCTACAAATATACTGAAGTTTATTATGATCCAGAAAGTGAAGCAGGGGTGCTCAAATTTCCATAGGGTTAGAATTCTATATGGTAGTAGACAGGGCGAGAGTTTGATGCTGAAATATGGCACTGTTTCCATAGACCAGGAGTTTGAACAAATGAAAATGGGTTAAATGTGTTGAGTAGAAGTTCAGAATCATGGACTAACATGAAGCTTTAACAACATGTTCAATTCAAATCTGACTTCATCCACAGTTGATAGGCAAAATAAAACATGACATTAAGACATAGGAAAGACAATGAGTCATGAAAAAAGGACATTAGAAACAGGACACAAGTTCACAGTCAGTGTTTGTAGCTGTTCAATAGATGGGTGAAGATAACATCTGCTGTAAAATATATGCTTTATCAAATGGACATAAAACGTTTGATAAGATAAATGTTTATTTTGAAACCAAATAAAAACAGAGATAACACTTTATATGAAGTAGACACTGGGAAGCATTGAATTAAGCATGAACATCGTTTATAAAACACATTTATGTATTAAGTACTCATTAGTATATGTTTATGCACATGGTAATGCATGTTTTACTCATCATTCATAAGCTCATCTACAAGAGCCTTAATGATTGTATTTTCATACTTTATAAATAATGGATTCAGTTTAAAAAAGTGTACTGTTGCATGACTTATTAAATAATAATATGCATGTACAAGAGCACATGCACTATTCACACAACTATTAATATTAGGAGGTGTTTTATACTAAACCTAACCCTTTTCCATAAAGGTGTCATTCTGCTGAAAACCACTTTTCCACGCTCCTTTTGGAATCTGATGGGTCACCCTGACTTACCAACACATGTTGCCTTTGAAAGTGGTCTGTCACCTCCACTGGCTGCATACCACGGTCACAGAAAACAACGAGAGGAACGAAGAACGCAGAAAAAACGGTCCGTCTGACATCAGAGGGACTTAAGTGTCACCCACATGGGGTTAAGCCCGTCCCCGGCAGCGATTCTGAAGTAGCATTAGCATTAGCATCTACAAGAGAAGACGGAGCCACAGTAGCCGCTGTACAAACTTGAAAAAATGAATGGATGTTACTCTGGTAAACACACATAGAGAGCGAGAGGGGAGGGGGGAGTGTTCCTTCACGCATTCTGAGCCAATCAGAGACACCTCATGACCACGTCGTGGACATGTATGAGGAAGTACCGGTAAACTCTGTTGTTCGACCTCAAGTAATTTTTCTACCGTGCAAAACTCGCTTGAAACAAAGCAATCCAGGCATTTTTTAAAAATAGAACCAAGACACAATATATTCAATAACAATGGAGAACACAGTAATATTAATGAAATAACCATGGAATAACAGCTTTAAATTAACCCTTACCATTTTCCTGAAACTAACTTATTGTCTACGTTTACATTCTTATTCTATAGCAATAGAAATTGCTTTGTTCTACTTTTATTTATTCTATCTTGGTTTACTCTGTTTATTCTAGTATTAATGACAGTTGAAATTACACATAGTCCAAACCAACCATTATTATTAAACACAGGTTAACTAGAGCCACGGTTCTCAAACTGGGGTCCGCGGACCCCTAGGGGGACGTGGCGCATGTCCAGGGGGTACGCGAAATTATTCAAGTTTTTTTTTTTTTTTTTTGCTGTTTTATTTTGAAATTCAAAAGTTTTATTTTGTAGCGAGCGGGCGGAAGTAACAGCGCTGTTTGACGCCAGCTTGACTAAATTGAGATGGAGCGAGTCACAGGCTATTTTTGGCCACCCTGCAGCGAACATGGATTGATTTTTGTGTCCGCCAAGTTCCTCAAGAAGTGGTAAAAGAAATGACAATGAAAATGACAAAAACAAACGCCCTAACCCTAAAAAGAGAAAGTACATTGATAGTTATATTGAGTTTGACAAGCTCATCCCTCTCATTAAGTCTCTGTCTGTCTGTCTGTCACACACACACACACATGGTTTTGTGTGTCTTTTGTTCCGTTTATTATTTTAAAATTATTTAAAATTTTCTGAAGTGCTCATTTATATTATAATACCTGAAAAATTCGCTGGTTTGCACAAAAGCACTATTAAAAAAGGTTATCATTGTTTCATAATAATCATTGTTGAAGTGGTTTTTTATCATTTTCAGTATCGCGAGGATGAGAGGGGACATGGAAAAATTTCACCCCTCCAAGGGGGACGTGGGCCAAAAAAGTTTGAGAACCCCTGAACTAGAGGGCAGTAGAGCCTCCTGTTCCTCTGATAGTGTTTTATATTAAACCACTAGAGGGCAGTAGAGCCTCCTGTTCCTATGATACTGTTTTATATTTAACCCAGTGTACATTTAATGTAACACAGTGTGCTTTTTATGCACACTTTGTGTTTACTGTTTGCACTTCCAGAATTTAAAAGTTAATTTTACATGATTCTGCATCTCCTCCTCTTTCTCCTCCCTGTTTTCCTCCTCCTTTCTGTTCTCCTGCTCCCCTTGCTCTTCTTCCTCTTCCTTCAGTTCCTCCTGCTCCTCCTCCTTCTCCTCCACCTCTTCACCATCTCCTACTCCTGTGTGAATGTGTGTGTGTGAACATATGTGTGTGTGTGTGTGTGAATATGTGTGTCTGAATATGTCTGTGAAAGTGTATATAAACATGCGTGTGTGAATGCGTGTGTGTCTATATGTATGTGAATATATGTGTGTGAACATGTATGACCGTATGTGTGTGAGTGTGAACTTGTGTGTGAACGTGTCTGAACATGTGTGTGTGTGTGTATGTGAACATGTGTGTGTGAACATGTGTGTGTGAACATGTGCTAAGGTGTGTTCAGTTCATTCTGCATGTGTTGCTTGTGTTGTGCTAATGATGCTATGCTGATGGGTTAATAAAAGTCCTGTGGCTGTTGGAGTTGAAATATGACAGAGGCCTTTTTAATGAGGCTGTGCCAGTGTTATTGCTTTTTATTAAACTCATCTTTCATCGTAAAACTTTATTGAAAAACTTTTGAAGAAAATCTTTCTGGAGGAATAATTGAGTTGGAAAAAAGACTCATGATAGAATTGAAAAAAGACAGAGAAAAAAAATAACAGAGACAAGGAATAGGCAGCTCATTCTATACAATATGCAGAGCCATTTTTAGCTTAGTGGGGGCCCTATGCAAGATGTTATTCTGGGGCCCCTACTGGAATAGAACCATACCTTAGATCAATAAACCTGCACCAAATTCTCACAAATCACAACCAAAACAAGGTACATGCATGATAACTTCTCATTTCAACATTAAATATCTCAAGCTGAGTCACTCAAGTAAGACAACTAATAAACTCGAAAGCACTCAGTGCAGACCTCCACCTTGTGTGTGTGGGGTGTTCACATCTCATGTGAAGTACAGTAATAAAGGGGCTAACATGCAAATAACTGTGACAACAATCAATTAAAACATACCTGTATCAAAACAGTGGTCCAAATCACCTCCAACTTTTAATCACATGTTCTTTTATCAAATTCAGCAAAGTCTTTTTTACTTATATTCTTACTTTGACAAAATGGAAGGACAGACTCTTGTGCAAACATAACGTCCTTGACAGAGGTAATGATAATACTGTACAAAGGAAACAACCATCTATATGTTCAAAATAAAACAAAAAGAGTGGTTTTCTTATTATTTTTTGTTATTACACCCACCAAGGAAGTAATGTTTTTGCCAGTGTCTGTCTGTCTGTCTTTGTACAACATAACTAAAAAAATTATGGATGGATTTCCATGAAATTTTCAGGACCGTTTTGGAATCACACACGAACCAATCGATTAGAGTTTGGTGAAGATCCTGAAGAGATCCTCAATTCTGAATCACTTTGAAATCTATTCTTCATTTACCATAATGTAAAATTTCAGAGAGGGGCAGAGTCAGCTGTGGCTCATTTGCATTATTTCAGGAAACTAGGAAGGCCACTCTACGATCTGAAGATATAACGATGGAGAAAATTTGTGTCATCTTCCAGGTATGTTCTTTTTTTGTTTAAAACAAAGTGATAGACTGGATGTAAATATTACTTTTCTGACCAACTGACAGTTTACCTGCGCTATACCCACTAACAGCATCGCCATAATGTAGTGTTGGAGTTGCCATCTAGCATATTGTAAAAGTTGAAAATAACTGGACTTTTTTCCTAATTACCTCTCATAGTGACTTGCACATTCACATAGTTTGTACTCGAAATTAGAGTTATTTGAATCACTTTTGCTGGAAGAATTGTTTCATAAAGACTGGGTCGAGATCCCCTTGGGGATCATTTTTTTGGTCACCTTGCATCATTTTTCCCAGTCATTGCAAGAGCCATCTGCATGCAACCTCAAAATAACCACCAGTTAAGCTGCCAAGCTACACCTCCACCTGTTATGTCTGCACAGCTATGATTTTTTTAAAAGTGTAATTAATTATAGCCTGTATGTATTTGATGTTAGCACTCTTTAAAGTCCTGTCATTATGCACAATGCAACAAGAAGCGCTTGAACAACGTTCTAATCTAATAAAAAAACAATGCAAATGCAATAATTTATGTTAATGTGCATTGACATTAAAACCTTGAAGGACATATTTGAAGACTCTCGGTCACAGGTCAGGGTCACAATAAAGGTCAAAATCAAATTTTGAATATAACCTTTTAACTATTCATCTTGCAGACTTCCAACAAGCACCAAAAACTGTTGGTCTTTCAATTCTGCATTTTGCATGTATAGATTTTGACCTATTGCTGACCCAAAAGGTCAGGGGTCACTGGGTCAATACCTAAAAACTAAAATGGACTATAACAAAAAAACTAGTGGAGACAGATACTTATTAATTATTATTATTAACGTATAGGAAACCTTACATGGGTTTCAAAATGAGTCATGACCTTTGACCTTGAAAGGTCAAACCCATAGTCTCACATTTTAAGTGGGAGATGTTCAGTAACAGCTACAATGTTAGTGAGGTGCAGGGTTTGTTGTGCCTGGAACCACTTGTGTTCATTAGGTTTATTACCATGTTAAGTGTTAACACATTTCTAACAGTTTATAACCCATTAATAACACATGTATTACATGTTTATTAATAAATTTTTTAGGGTTAGGGTGGGGGTTATTAACACAGTCAGTGGTAACTCATTTATTACGCATTAACACGTTTCCAGGCACAACAAACCCCGTCCCCACAAACAGTTGAGCTCTTAACTCTTTTACAACCACAGGGGTCAGTGGTGATACCACAGCATGTGTGTTTCTAATGACCATAAATGCCTCGCTATATGTAATTTAAATTAATCAAACAGATCCTGGAAACTGTCAAACTGAGCTTTATGGCTGTGTGTGTGTGTGTGTGTGTGTGTGTGTGTTTTTCTGGGCTCTTCTTTCTGGCTGATTTAAATGGAAATGAGTAAGTGCAGTGAGGAATGCTAATGCTAGGTTCATTAGGTCAGTGCTCCACATTAATAAAGTTTATTCATCAGAAATTCCATTTGTATTTACACAAGAGTTTATGTCAACATGTATAATATGGCACAATAATGGTTTTGAAGTCAAACTGGTCTAGTTGATATTCCTGGATTACACATTTCAGCGACATTTGTGATACTTTAAGCTAAAGTTAATGATGCAGAGACTGAGCCATAACTGATCGATGACCGTACTGTTTATGCATATTCAGAATAAACCTGCAGCACATTTACACTCATACTTCCTTCCACCTGTGGGAGGAGATGCTGAGCTTCAGTCAGACTGAATGTGGACCTATTGAAATTTTTGGGTTTGCTGTAGTAGCTCACACCACTAGATGGCGGTGTTGTTTCAGTTTTGTGAATTATTGTGCAGACGCACTTGGAGGTTTTTTTTTGTCTGTGAACAAAAGTGATAATTACTTGATATAAGCTTGATTTGATTCACTATTGAGTATTAACAATTGAATAATTTCATTTTGAGAAGCTCAGTTTCCTAAGGTTTATCTGTGGTGGATCTGTGCAAAATGTCAATTCATATGGTATAAGTATTGGTGATATTAATGACAAGAAGTGACTGATAATTTCGTTTTCTATGTCAATTATTCTGATTAAAAGTGCGGTGACTAAAAAACTAAAACCAATACAATACTAATAATCTGTCAGCATGACAGAAAGTGTGGGTATTGGGCAGAGCAGAGGAGTAACATTGGGTACTTGCATGCCTACATCCAGCAGGAATAAGCCCAGTTTTTCATTTCCTCCTGGAAATTCTACTCCTGGGATAAATAATAAGTTGTTTGAGTGTGATGAAGAAAATGTTCAGGTTCCTCTGAAGACTGAATTGGAGGTTCCTCACTTTACTGATGGGGGCATTTCTGATACCTCTTTGACTAGTATGGTTTCCCAGATTGAGTTCTCTATAGGTGAAAGCATAGATTCTTGTATTAAAGCAAGCCTGGGCCATGGTGGAACTCAGAGCATAGCAGGAGTAACACGTGAGACAATTCACTTTTGAATATGATTGTGAGATCTGAAGTGACAGAAGCAGTACAATACAGAGGGGATGACAAGGATGCTCACACTGTCTAAGAATGGGAAATAGTAATGATGTTTTACCTGAAAAAGGAAGGGGTTGTAGTTGTGGAGCAAGCTGAGGAGGTGCTGAGGAAGTTAAAGGAGAAGGCATATGAAGTAATTAGAGTGGGCTTGTGTAGCAGCCCATCTGTCAATTTGTCAGAAGGTCCAGGTCTCATTTTTGAGATATTAAAGCAGCATTCTAGTGATATGGTTTCTTCTTCACAATAGAGAAAAACAATATGTAATCCACAAAAGATTCACACTGTCCATTTCTGCACAGAAGCTAGGTTTAACCACTGCAGGATAACCAGCAAGCCTGGAGTGACTTCATCAGTTCCTGATCATGCCCTCAGAAACCATAGGGACCACCTGACCAGTTGGACCACCAAATCACCATGCTGGATAGGGATTTTGAATGGCAGCAACAGCCACGGAGCTGTGATAGAGACACAATGGCACATACTAAAAGTGACCATAAGAACATAGTGAGACCCCATTTACCATGTGAAGTTGGTGGGGATGATGGACACACCATTCTTGTCCACTACACCCGTGTATCATTTGTTATACACCACGGCACACACGTCAGTAATGTACCAATGTTACAGATTATTAAGCCAAGCAACACTGGCCTCACAGACCAGCATCAGGGAAACTAGCAGGCTTCTATGCAAAGGGGGGACGTCTTGGGCTTGATAGTGAACTCCCAGAGACTGATAATCATACTCTGCTCTTCCACCTTCCTGTCAGTGATGAGAGGGAGCTGGAACAGAGACTCATTTTCCAAAATTTTCAAAGATTGAAGTGTCATGATAAACTGTTCTATGAGGATGGTTTCATAGTGGATAAAGTGAAAGTCAGAGCTATGTTGGACAGTGACTCAATGGTCTGTAGTCTACGCTCCACTGTGATGCTCCAGTTGCTACAAGAAGGTGTGATAACCTTCCACTCCTTAGAACCCATTGACATCACTTTGATTGATTGTGGTGGCCACAGAATGCCCCCAGTAGGTTTGTGCGACTTGCTGATGGATGCCTTTGGGTACAAAGTGGTTGTTGCAACACTTGTCATTAATGAACAGAAAGATGAAGATGAAGATGAACACTCTTGGCAACCATATTCTGAGATATTTGATCACTCAACTTAAACCAGAGAGAAACCTTCTACACAAGTACCCAACAACATCTAACAGTGGTGATGATACACAGTAAGAATTGAGGTTGATGACACACATAGAGACAAACTCAGACTGCTGTCCTGATAGGAAGAGGATGGTAAAATTGAAAAGATCCATCACCCTTGAAGCGCTGAGTGAACATTTGGTGTGGGGAAAATTACAGCATGTGAGTGATGACCAAGTTGGTTGCACTATCCAGTGCAAGG
The DNA here is from genome assembly GCA_020466265.1 of Siphamia tubifer. Taxonomy (NCBI): domain Eukaryota; kingdom Metazoa; phylum Chordata; class Actinopteri; order Kurtiformes; family Apogonidae; genus Siphamia; species Siphamia tubifer. The sequence goes on from CM035785.1 coordinate 15,838,074, forward strand.
TCGTGGCCTAAGTCAGTCCTAGTGGGCAGGACAGTAGTTCTGCTGCCTTCTATTGAAAATGATAAATCCCTTCGATAAGCATGTTACCCTGAAGCTAAATGCCAAGCTGGATGATTCTTATCACTGCCCTGCTTGAAAGAGGTAAGCAGCTGAGAGGTGAACAGTGACACCAAATTAAAGGTGTGTCAGCAGGTGCACAAGACAGACTACCTACGACTATCGTTGACAAATATCAAACTCTCACTTTACCTAAAGGACCACCCCATCAGAAACACAATGACCCCTCTCCTTCACTACTGCATGAGTTTGGACTATCTGATATCGATGTGGATTCTTGTGATGTTTCAACTGAATATAAGAACAACATTATCAACCTCACGGCTACGGTTTCTCCCTCAGATCTGTCTTGTGGATGAGAAACCTTTTCAGCTCTCAACACAGTATGGCCAACTATGACAAGGTTTAGATGAAATTGAAGAGAAATAAATTCTAAGCAAATTGTGCAGTGAATTTGCATCTGTATTGGTACTCGTCTGGAAGAAATACATATAAATGTTACTTGTTTTAATGTACCATTATATTAAATACATAAATGATAGTTATCAGCATAATATAAGTGAACAATATGGACAAAATGTTTCACAAATGTGTTTGTTTGTGATTGTTCTTTGTAGATGTTGGGGTATTCATATTAAAACAGTTATAAAAATATTATTTTGCCTTCTACAAATCTGTGACGAATTTGAGTTGATAGAGAATATTCAGAGCTTTTATTTGGTATATGACAAGATATAGTTTAAGCTTTCTGACTTGACATATTAGCTGAAAAATTCACTGATCGGTGAAAAACAGTATTTAGGGTACCATTATTTTTTGGGCCATAACATGGATTGCATCCCTAAATTTTCAATGTTAACATTGACATTTGTGTTCAGTAGATCTAGACCTTTCAGAAAAACCTAATTTAATTGAGTTGTGGGGGGGGGGGCATGGTACCCTCTACTGGCCCGTGGCCTAAAACCCATGCTCTATGTCATCCAGCCCTTGATGGCAGTGCATTTTTCTCCACCATGGGTGTCACATATTAAAATGTGACAAGGCTGAGAGGAAATACAAAGCTTTTTAATCACTTATGAGGATGCTGTTAAACGTTTTTGGGGACCAAAACTTCCTCAGCCTACTATGTTATCTTAATGATGTCTTGATGTTTTCCCCCCACATAATTTGGCATTAGAACATCTGGAAATAATTTTTAGATGCCTCAAAGCCCATAACTTCAAGCTTACACCAAAGAAATGCTGTTTCTTGTGGTGCTCAGTGAAGTTTCTGTGGCATACCATCAATGCTGATGGCATTTCTACAGATCAGCACAAGATATCTGGAATTACTTCAAATGCTACTTCTACTTACCTACTACTTATTTCAGCTGTGGTTCAGTTGGTAGAGCGGGTCATCCTATGACTGAAGAGTAAGTGTTTTGAATCCTGGCTTTGGCTGTCCACAAGTCTAAATATCTTTGGGTAAGACACTGAACCCTAAATTGCTCCCAGTAGGTCAGATGGCACCTTGCATGGCACTAGCACCTACTGGTGTGTGTGAATGTGAGGCTAATGTAAAGCACCATGAAGGTGGAAAAGCACTATACAAGTGTAGTCTATTTACCATTTACTTGTTTGGAGGAATTGAACCTCATGGAGGATGGCACCATTGTTCCCTCATAGTGGAAAATCCAATGATTCTTGGCATGGTAGTGTTTTACCAGAAATTCATTGAAGGCTGCTCTTCAATCACCAAGCTTCCAGCACACCCTAACTTCAGTGAGACCTGTCTACTTTCTGTGGATGATTGCAGTAATGGTCTTGGAGCAGGTCCTGTTGGTGAAGCTACTGCTAGGCCAATTGCATTAATTGCCAGCAAATCTTTAATCTATGACCAACCCAAATACCCAGCCCCCAGGTTAGAATTTTTTGCCAGGAAATGGGTGCTTTGCCACAAATTCCATCACTGGCTCAGAGGTCAGCAGTTTATAGTGTGGACGGACAATAATCCATTGACCTACATTTTTTCCGAGGCTAAATTGAATGTTAGTGAACACCAATGGGTTGCCAAGGTGGCACCATTCCAGTCTGACATAAACTACATCCCTGGTCTCAAAAATGTAGTGGTTGACACCTTAATCAGTGAGCACAGAGATCCCAGTATATCTTCCTTACTGATGAGAGTATACTCTGAGGCTCTGTTAGCAGAAGCAGCAGCGGTTCAGTCAGATGGAGTCCAAGAGGTTTTCCATTGGTCTTCTCACCCTCCGCATCCTGCTGATGGGCAATCGCTGACTTGTCATACAGTTAGTGTTGCCTACCCTGGGTCAGTTATAGTTGAGGAAGTGGCAGCTGTTCTCCCAATGCATGTACTACAATACTCAGGGACGCACCCCTATGTACTGTTGTTACCCCAGTTTCCTCAGACAGTCTTGACTCCAGGAAATACAGTTACAGATCTGATTGCGTGTCATGAACTAAGAATGCCACAGTAAAATTATAATGTGCTGAGCAGTGTAATCTTCCATGTGGAATCGGGATAGAAACCATCTAGAAGAGAGCGTGCCAGTGAACCTGCTGCTATTGTGAGTTTGCGGAACCATTGGGGCAGGTTGCAAATTATGAATGGAGTTATTGAGAGTGCTCTGATCTCAGAACTGATTAAATTTGCCAATGTTGAAAAATCACACAAAACACCTTATCACCCAATGGGGTAGCCTAGGATCTAGTCTGTCCCCAGTGGCCGCAAATGGTATTTGCTACGGGAGACAGACTAGACAGCCTCGGATCTGAAAATCCAAAATGTACCGGGCCAATCAAATCGCAAGGGGCGGGATTGGAGCCCGCCCTGCCTCATGACGACACAAATATGACACGTAATGTTGTAGTCGCAGAGACGTAGCAGCTAGCACACATTGCCGTAACACCAGTTGCTAGCTGCTATACAACATGGCTCATCACCAGGAACAACCTTTCGAGCTGGCTTTGGCAGCAACGCTAGGGGATTTAAAATTACAGTTTTCCCTGCGAGAGGAGCAGAAAACAGCACTTAAGCTGTTTTTAGAAAAAAGGGACGTTGTCGGAGTTTTGCCCACCGGGTATGGCAAAAGTTTGATATATCAGCTGGCTCCGCTAGTGGGACGACGCATGGGTCTGCACAACCCGCTGGTGATCGTTGTGTCACCCCTTTTAGCCCTAATGGATGACCAGTTGCAAGAGGCCGAAAAACTGGGAATACGAGCAGCACAACTCGGCAAAGGCGACCCGGAGGAGATCCGAAGCGGCCGGTGCCAAATAGTGTACGGGAGTCCGGAATCCTGGCTGAACCGGGAATGGTTAGACCTGCTCCATGTTCATCGCTCTGATTGGTTGGCTCTGACTGGTTACCCATCCAATAGCGTGGCGTTGTGTAAAGAGAAAATTTGACAGACAGCTTTTATCCCGCCCACAAATTCGCCTAGACTTTCTAGACTCTCCCCGTAGCAAATACCATTTGCGGCCACTGGGGAGAGTCTAGATCCTAGGCTACCAATGGGGCACATGTGAAAGAATGAACAGGACACTGGGGAATATGTGCCTTACCTGCAAGAGTGAAGCAATGGTGGCCAGAAGCTCTTAAAACTTTTTCTTATAACTGCATGGTCCAGGCTATGAATTGTTCCTGCTAAAGTTTGGGAGGGTGCCAAGGTTGCCTGTGGACATCACCTTTAGTTCATTCCTCAATAACCCTGATGTCCATGATTATTACCAATATGTGCAGTCCCTATGGAAAAGCCTAAAGTAATCTATGGTGGTAGCTTAGACCACAGCTACCAATCAGTTGCAGCAAGACATAATCAGAGAGTCTGTGGGGCACCTGTAGAATGTAGGGATCATATGGACAATAAAGGTGAGTGTGGCAAGAAGAAGTTTGCTGATCTTCGGGAAAGGTTGTTGAGAAAAATGAAGAGACTCACACCTTCAGAATTCATCACAATGCCACTGCACAGGAGAAGGTTGTGCACTGTAACATTATAATGCCAGTCAATTTCCTCCCCATGTCAGGCCAGTACAGGATGAGGGCATAGATGTCAGAGCTACCATCTGAAATGTGTGATGAGGAGGATCAGGATGATATAGTTTGAAAATGATGAGGACCATCAGTTTGACCCATCTTCTGCTTCCCTCCAGTCCACTGGCGCTGCTATGTGTGGCAGTCAGACTGATTCCATGCCCACTCATATCCCCAAGGGTTCGTCTCTTCCCAGTCTGCTATGGTCCAGTTAGAGCACTGAGGATTTCAGTTTATTTTTCATAAATGTGTCCAAACTTATCCTAACAACACAAAGGTCATCATTTCAACCACAGTACTTTATAATTTTGTGAAAACTAATGTACTGTATTATTTAGTTGAAACAAAGATTTCCTGACAAAGTCAAAAAGCCTTGAGGCAAAAGTAGTTTTGTTGTTCATGAATGTATGTTAGTGTCAACTGTGTTGACACTAGCACAAGATGAAGGTCTCCTCTCATCAACTGAACCTGCTTTTTTCCTCATTAGGGTCACAGGGATCTGTGGGGGCCTAATTCAGCTACAATGGGCAAAGGCGAGGTACACCTTGGATGAGTCGCCAGTTCATCTCAGGGCTGAACATATATAGACAAACAATCACATTCACATGGACAATTTAGATTAACCAATTAACCTATCACTGCATGTCTTTGGATGGTGGGAGGAAACCGGAGTAGCCGGAGAAAACACACACAGACATGGGGAGAACATGTAAACTCCACACAGAAAGGTCTGGTGTGGGAATTGAACCAGGGTCCTTCTTGCTGTGAGGCATGACTGCTAACCACTGCACCACCAGGCTGCCCCAAGACAAAAGTTAATAATTCAATTGAATTACATTGTATTTATAGATCCCCAAAATCACAACAACATCATCTTACAGGGCTTTACAGGAGAGAACAATCAGCCACAGAAATAGATGCAGTCCCAAGCATCCCCTGTCCTTAGACCCTCCTTCTCGGTAAGAAAAAAGTCCAAAACCCAGTGGGGAAAAAATAATAAATCTTGGGGAGAACCACACTGAAGGACAGACGCACTCCCATGGACAGACAGGCTATAGATGAATGTCCATTTGTAGGTGAAAGGAAGGGGGGGGGTCCATCCATCAGATGGATAAGGGTCGGGGATGAGGTCTGCTGTCACAGGTAAGCACATAACACAGGTGAGTCACTGCAGATCCTGTTGTCTATGGCTCCTTATGCGGATACTCCTGATAGTAATAATTAATAATAATTGTCCTTGTTGATAATTGTCCTTGTTTAGAAATTAGACGGGTGTGTGATTCTAGATTGCGATCCTTTAACACATTTTTGCGCAGCTCTAATCTGAAGTCAAATATTCAAATGTGTAGTTGATGGAAGTAAAGATCAACTGAGACATCTGTGGACATTTGGACAGGTGGACCTGTGGTGTTTGGGTCCCTGGTGTCAGAGCGCTAACAGGATGTGCTGCGTCTGTGCCCAGATCAGCTGACTGCCTGACCTTTTACCGCCTGTAGTTACTGCTGCAGAATGAAGGTGACTGACACACACACAACAGTCTACTGATCTGCAGGGGCGGGGGATTAACAGGCTGGAGCAGTAAATAGTATCACAGTTAACAGAGAGGAAGGGTAAAGCGGGATTGGGGCCACTACTGACAGCCTTCACAGACATACTAGTAAAGGGTTAAAACTGGTAAAGAGTTAAAGTAGACAGACTGGAGTAAAAAATGCCAAAATGAGTATGTGTGGGTGGAGTCTAAAGAGGGTTTGGAGATGGTCCTCCTACCAGCCTCGCAGCAGAAACAGTAGAGTGGATCTGCACATGCTCGTTGCAGTCGTCTGGAGGTCTGCTTCAATACTTCTACCTATTAAAGTCATAGTAAACTTACTTGTGTAGAGGACAGGACCAAATGACTAAATGCACCAATAATCTAAATGTAGTGTGAACATAATTACATAGTCAATATTATCTGCATTAAATACTTAGATTCAGTCAATAATACATTTGTTCAATGTATTCTCAATGTACTAAAGCAATCAATGTATACCAGATTAACATTAAATTATTAGATTCCATTTTAAATAAATAATGTGTAATATTTTTCAGCAAATTCAATCAATTAATTGTAAAATGAATATTGAATAGTATAAACAATAAAAAAAATGTGAGTGCCATGGACATTAATCTGTGAATAACATTTCATTTACAGTCCCATTTTTAAAGAAACTGCATCAATATTGTCAAAATGAGCAGGTAATCACAAGGCCCATATTAACCATTGGGCCATGGCTAGGCTAATGCAGCTAACCAATTCCATATTAAGAAATGGGTCCTGGCTTGGCTCATACAACTACAGTCAGTAAAACAACATTCTCATCACAGTCAAAAAAAATGTGTTTCTCCAAACCTGAACAAAGTACTGACACTAGAATCTTTAAAACTGTGGACAAACTAACAGCTGGATAAACAAACAGCTGGAGGAACAAACAGCTGGATAAATAAACACCTGGAGAAATAAACAGCTGGGTAAACAAACAACTGGATGAACAAACAGCTGGAGGAACAAACAGCTGGATAAATAAACAGCTGGAGGAACAAACAGCTGGATAAACAAACAACTGGATGAACAAACAGCTGGAGGAACAAACATCTGGATAAATAAACAGCTGGATGAACAAACAGCTGGATAAACAAACAACTGGATGAACAAACAGCTGGATGAACAAACAGCTGGATAAATAAACAGCTGGATGGAGGAACAGCTGGATGGACAAACGGATAAGAAACAAACTTATTTCGTTCCATTCTAGTTTGTAGTCATCTGTGATGCATTCAAGGGCTCCTGGGAAATTACAAGACACAAAACAGAAACATACACAAGAAGTCATTGAAAAATAGTCACCGTTGTCCTCCACAAGCTTAGCTCATTTGGGATTTGGCTGTCCAGAAGGTTTGAAAAACCTCAGTAAATTTTCTTGTTTATTTTGCATTTTTCCGTGCTAGCAAACAACAGTTACTGGGCAAGGAACGCTAAGTCAAATGTCCTGTAGAACAGAGGTGTGCACCCTCCTTTTCTGTATACAAACACATATTTTGTGGATGTCGTTTCATACGACAAATGAACAAGACAGAATTAGACATGAACACTAAAGTAATTTGTATTTATTTATTTTATTTTATATATATATATTTTTTTATCATTATTATTATTTTTTAAACATAGTCAAGAGGGTCACGGATCCAGTATAAATAGCTGCCGGAGCGAACGTCAGAGGTTCCGGAACGCGCTCTGGCTTTCTCCCCTTCAAATTAAGCCCTGAGGCCGACATAGGTAATTGTACACCCGTCTCTGTTTATGGTGTACGTATAAATTCTGTACAATTGCTGAAATGATTTCTGTCATACTTTCACTTGGAAGCATTCCTATCTGCTGTTTCCACCTAAACATTAGCGCGTGTGCTCCGGCTGCTCTTACACTTGTACTGTGTGATTCAACCTACCTTGACATGACTCTAGTAGGATTGGCTCAGTGTGGTGCTGCTTGGTTGTTCTTAGCTCCGTCAAAACATGGACCAATAAATTCATTGAAAATTTTATCGAGTGTCTCATATTTCTATTTAGGAAAAGTGATAGCACAATATATATCATTATGGTTTAATCAGCTGTTGTGTAGTGTTGTATTGTGTAGTGTAGTGGTGTGTTGTTTAACATTGTGTAGTGTATTGTGTAGTGTTGTGTAACGTGTACTGTAGTGTAGTGTAATATAGTGTTGTGTTATTTTGTGTAATGTTGTGTAGTGTAGTGTAGTTGTGGATAATGATCCGTGGCTGTAGACTCCATTAGTTTTTCTGTTGCAGTGCTGATGCCTGCTGTTACTGTGATAAATATGCAACACACACACACACACACAAGGAAGATGGATACTTGTCTTTATTATCTTCCTCATAACCTATTATATGCCTTAACTCTATGTAAAAGTAGAGTTTGTGTGTTAGACTGTGTGTAGTTTTTACACCACCATATGAGCCACAAAAAGAACATCATTATTATTCTACAAATGTTATTCTGGACGTTGTCTCCCCCCGGTGGTGTGGGTGTGTTTTTACATTAAGTGAAGAAGAAATGATATGTAACGGGTTCATCTATCTGTTCCTTTCCCGTCAACAGCGTCTTCTTTGCCATTGTTGTGATTTAATGCGAAACTACGGTATGGCCATTTTTACTTTCACACAGATGAGTGTGTACACTTAAATAGGGTGACCATATTGTCCGGGTTTTCCAAGACGCGACCGGGCAAATCGTAGGCGGAATCTGGGAAAAGTTCCGCCTTAAGCGCTAGGATTGGAGAGGTAGCCTGTCAGTCAAACTAGCTCCCCTGCCTACATTCTTGATTCGAAAAATTCATTCTTAACAGCCTGCGACAGCCACAGTGGAATGAGTTTGCCTTCGTTGCGTCGTTAAAGTCCATACTAGATTACGTACAGGTCAGAAAATTAAGAATATCGTGTAAAAGTTTTTTATTCAGGTAACTCAACATAAAAGGTGAAACCAAAACATTTATAGACTCATGACATGCAAAGTGAGATATATCAAGCATTTATTTGTTGTAATTTTGCTGATTATGATTTACATCTTATTAAAACTTCAAACTCAAAAACTCAGAAAATTTGAGTTTTGCTTGAAAGTGAGTTTTCTGAAGCTATACATCCTAATCAGCAAAATCAAAACAAATGAAAGCTTGCAATATATTGATTCGCATAGTACTTGTCTATATAATGTGTACATTCCACCGAACAGAAATGCAAGCACCTTTTCAGGATATTCCAATTGTACGAGTATGTCTCTTAAACAGCCCAGCCAATCAGAAGCAGAGTTTGGCGAACTTTCCCGGATTCCGCCTACGATTTCTACAGGCGCTTCCAGGACACACAGCTCTAAAACCGGACTTCCCGGATGTCTGTCACTTGTTAGTGCTTTTTACATTCTGTCCTTAGGTCCTTAAGATGAAATGTAAAAAGTGCAGATGTTGGACAGTCCAGTTTTATAGCCGTGTATCTGTCAAAACCCGGACAATATGGCCACCTAACTTAATGTATGTTTAGCTGTTAGCTACATCGTAGCCTTGTTTAGCCGTTAGCTATAGTCTCTGCAATTTTACCCTTTAATAAGACAGTCTGAAACTATGCCTTGTTGATTTGGAAGGTGTTTAACTGCCTGTCCAATCACACACAATGTGACAGAGGAGGGAAAAAATAAATAAATGCAGAAAAAGATGTATAACATTTTAATTATATTCACGAATGAATAAATAAAGGCATGAATAAATGCATAAATGAACAAATAAATGATAAAATGCTTATGTTTTATGACCATATTTTAATATTATTTAATTATTTCCTCAATAATCCATGCATTTTTACATGTATATTTTAGATATAAATATGAACTTGTTCATATATTTGTGAATTTCTCTCCATATTCTTATACATATATTATTGCATTTCCTGATTTATTTATTTCCATATTTCTGTGTTCATTATGTAGTGGAAAAGTAATTATGTAAATGAAATGGGCAGTATCTACTCTACTCTGTAGAAGGATTTTAGAAGCATTTAATTATTTATTTATTCATGCATTTTTTTATTTAGGTATTTAGATAGTTGGGCATTGATTTCTTCATTGATTTATCTTTTTTTTTATTATTATTCCTAATGATGTATTTTTTGTCCCTCATAGAGGTAAGAAAATGTACAAGAAAAACGTCCGTTTTTCATTATTGAGTATTTAACTTGTCTTTACCCAGTACAGTTGAATACACAGGGTTGTCAAAGCCATGTTAGTTCAGGTTTTACATTCAGTTCAATATGATCTGAAGTGGAGCCTAACCCTAATGGCAGGGGTGTCACAGCCATTTAAAATGTGGGGGTGTTCTAGGTTGTGGCACGTGAGCAAAATATTCTGAATCTGGACGTCCATTAACCAAAGGGTTGGCGGTTCGATTCCCGCTCTGTCTTAGTCAGTCTGTTGTCTCCTTAGGCAAGACACTTCACCCTCCTTGCCTCCAGTGTCCCTCACACTGGTGTATGAATGTTGGGTGGTGGTCAAAGGGGCGAAATGGCAGCCATGCTTCTGTCAGTCTGCCTCAGGGCAACTGTGACTACATATGTGACCCGCCACCACGAAACCAGGCATAAGTCGCGCTGAGCTGTTCAGAGCTACAGCCAAATTTAGGCTGGAAGGCGATTTCTTATTTGTGTTTACATCTTATCAAAAAACGGTACCTTAACACCTCTATTTTCAGTTCGTGTGGTCATTACATTGAAATCCAATTAATAAAGGTGTTTATTGAGTCAATTATTTAAGCGGTGACAAAAGTTCAGGGATTGCTGAGCAAAGACAAACCCGACTTCCACCTCTTTTCGCCGAACAAAACAATCTCCGTTCCGTGGGTAAACACCCAAGTGTTCGGTACGAGGAAAAAGCTTATATTAAATGCTCTGTCCAATGGCGTAAGCCAAATGATTGTAATACCTCGCACTTCTGTCCTATTATTATAATATATAAAACTTCTGCGACAGGTCCATCACAGTGTCCTTTAACATCTGTGAATAATTTGTGTCAATCGGATACAAATTATTATGCGTTGCTAAGGACTTCCTACCCCAAAACAGTCCAAAACTTTGACGGACAATATCTAAAAATATGCAAATTGCAAAATATGTCCAAATGTGGATATTACAATGACCATAACTTTGGTTCTACTTGTGATAGAAACATAATTCTTTCACCATCTTAAACCTTAGTTTCCACTCTACCAATCTACACAGATAACTTAGTTTTGATTTCCAGACACTTAAGCATGTGAGAGTGAATGAATAATGGAATACTAATGTGAAGAAAATAATAACAAAAATGTGTTTTTCCTCAGTTAAACATTTATTCAATTCATAAGTGAAAATTATGAGGTAAAAAAAAATCTAAATTATGAGATAAAAAGTAAAAATTATGAGATAAAAAACTGATATAAATTTGGATTTAAAAAATCTGACACTAATTTTACAGACACTGTACCTCTCTTTTCTTACAAAAATGTTTTGTCCATGTCAGGGGAAACGATTAAAAGTATGTTTTTCAGGGGGAACATCACTGAAAAAAGTTTGAGAACCATTGGCTTAGGGTATATGTCACAGATCAAGACATAGTTTAGTTAACTTAGTTTAACAACGACATCATTTCTCATTACTTACTGGTTGATGACTGTTTGCTAACACCGCGAAGAAGAGCTGTTTACATTTTGCCCTGCAAACTGAGGTGCGCTTCATTTAATTATGCCGTTGTGCCGCCCGGGTGGGTAAACGGTTTAAACCATAGATATTGTAACAGCCTGTTATTGCTGTTTGTTTAGCGTGATTGCGGCTGACAGTAACCGTTTATCCTGAAATAAAAAGTAGGTGGGACAACTGACTAAACTGATCTCCTTAAAAGCTTTTCTTAAAATCTAAACTCAAAGTGCTACAGATGAAGTCAATGACTTGCACTTGTTTGTCTTACTTTGATGCATCCTGTAATTTGTAAAAATTTGTAAAACACATTGAACTAATGGGAAGTTTCAGTCGTTAATTTCAACAGAATGGATCAGTGTGAGCATAAAGAAGCCCCTTCTGAGCAGACCACCAACAAGAACTCTCCAGGATCTGGACCTGAAAGTGAGATGAGCATCTGAATCTGTCTAACACTGTTCTCCATGTCAGAGCACTGCATTACAACTACTGACAGCACTATTCACAGACCTAGACCTGGACCCAGCTGTGAATCCTTCAGCAGTGACTGGTCCAAGGAGAACCCACCATGTAAGTTGATGATGTAACTTTGATATAAATGTTAGATGTTTCCACTTTAGTTTTAAGGTTTAATTTATGACTGGAGATAAACACTACATACATTTCCACATCATAATATAACATATGTTTAGCTTATTCAGAATCATTTTTGGTTGTGCATGTTGTGTTCTAGTAGTATTTTTGGAATTCTGAGCTCTCTTTTTAAACTGTCAATGTATCAAACATGTTTACTGATTAGTATTTCCACCAAATGGATGAGTGTGAACAGTGTGTGAAGGCCTTTGTCCTGGCAAGAAGCCTGCCCCCCCCCCCCCCCAACCACACTCACATCTGCAGCATGTTCTGACAGGATACAGATATGGGCCCTGGGTCAGGCCCAAACCTCTCTGGGTCCGGCTCTGGTCTCTGTGGTGCTCCAACATCGGCGTCTGATTCCTGAGCTAATCTGAGGATTAGGACAAACAGCTTTGGCTCTTCAGCACATCCTGGTAATCTGCTTCAGCGACTGGATATGATCCACAACTGTGCTTTGGTTCAGCAGCTGGACTCACAACAATGGAACTGGGACCCCTGTGTTTGCATTGCTGTTGTTAGCACTGCTGTTATTAGCGCCACTGTTGTTAGCGGAGCACCACTGTTGTTAGCACTGCTGTTATTAGCGCCACAGTTGTTAGCACTACTGTTATTAGTGCCACTGTTGTTAGCGCAGTGCCACTGTTGTTAGCACTGCTGTTGTTAGCACCACTCTTTTGTCTCATTAGTGTCCCAGTCAAAGCCGAGGACAGGAGGTTTGGTTTTCAGTGGAGTTGGTTTATGTATTACCAACAAACTGAAACAACCCCCCCCTATTTTCAGCTCAGTTTGTTCTTTTATTTTGTCATTAACTATCTGTAAAAACTACTGCACCAATTTCCATGACATTTTCATTAAAACGTGTGAGGTGTTCCAGAATACATCCATTACATTTTGGTGAATGTAGGTCAAAGGTCACCAAAAATGTGTTTTAACAATGATAAGAGATGGGGCAAACCAGGCACAATAAACCCTGTCCCCTGGAAACGTGTGTTTGTGCTCCTATCTTTATGGGGACATTGATATGGTTACACGGTCACACCATGGGGACTTCTGACATTATGGGGACCAAAATTCAGGTCTCCATGAGGGTTAAATGTAAATAAAGAAAACTACTAGTAAAATAGAAATTATGTGGCACTATAAATACATGAATTTGTTATTTTCCGGAAGTCCCCATAAAGCATGTGGGAAATGGGTGCAAAGCAAAACATGGTTTGAAGATGTGTTTACTTTAAAAAAAAACCAAAAAAACAAAAATTGTACTTTATTATTTTTAAATATTATTTTTTTTAAATAAATTTTTAAATAATTGTCTTTGTATTTATTTATTCATTTTTATTTTACTATTTTATTGCAACATGTGTGCAATGAAAAAGTTTATTCAATTAAGTGTATTTTCTAAATTGAATTACATTTTTATAATTATTATTTGATTTGTTTTATTTTTTAAATTATTATTGTAGTAATTCATTTTTGCCTTTTTATTTCTTTAAGTGTAATTACATTTAACATTTTTATAATTAATTTAATTTTATTCAAAAAATATATAAAGGTTTACACTCACTACCCAATCGCTACTTGATTACAAACTTGGTCTTCATGAGACATTTCCTTTGTCCTGAAAATAAAAAAAGAACATTTTCTGCTTCTTTTTCACAACTTTACTTTGATTTAGAAAATACAAGAAATTACACAGAGAATTTGTATAGGTTTTAGTTACATTTATAAACACATTATACAATTTCAGTTATTGTTTTTTATTGTAATTATAGTTTTTATTTATTTCAGTTAATGACAAAGTTTTTTCAATTATAGTTTTTCATTTTTATTTGTTAACTATAATAACCTTGAACATGTGCAGACACACACACACACACACACACACACACACACACACACACACACACCCCTCTGGGTTTGAAGTCAATTTAGTTTTAGACAGAAGTGATTGAAGGAAAGAGTGTGATTTCACAGGTTAAGTGTAAATGGGGGAAGGAAGAGGGTTAAAGGGGGGTGGGGGGAGGGAGGAGGGGGGTGACAGTAGGCCTGAGGTGACAGGAAGAGGCTTTATATGAGAAGAAGGCTGCAGGGCTTTGATTAAACCTTAAAGACCCTTAAATGTCTATATTTTACCCTCAAAACCCCACTCAATACTTATTGAGTTTGAAATTTGTTTGACTTTGCTGCTCATATTAGTAACTGCTAAGGAACGTTCACGCTCATTCCTTTTGACAGAAGCTAAAATGCAAAACCACTTCAGTTTATAGCAGATCATTACAAAATATCCAATAAGATTATGGCAAATTGTTTTTAACACATTTTAAATTAAGGACTTTTACTATTTTTTATACCCTTTAAAAAAAAGAAGTGTTAAATTCTAGTAGCCTGGCACTTATTTACTTATTTATTTATTCATCATTAATTTTAAAAATAAAGTGTTAAACTGTTGGCCCCAACCTGCAACTGTATGGGCAGACCCACATCACTCAATGGGTGGGCCCAGCCCCCCATGGCCCGCCCATCCTGCCCGGCCTGATTATAGTGATAATGGAGGTAGTGATGATGATGATGATGATAATTGTGATTATAGTGATGATGATAATGATGATGACATCAAAGAGAATGATGCTGATGATGACCATTATATGAAGAGGGTGATGATGAAGGATGATGACAACTATAGTGATTATGATGATGGTGATGAAGATGATGATTATGAAGATGGTTGAGTGTGATGAGGATGATGCTGATGACAATAAAGAGGATTATGATGATGATAAAAAAAATATAATAATAATAATAATAATAATAATAATAATAATAATAATAATAATAATAATAATAATAATAATAATAATAATAATAATAATAATAATAATAATAATAATAATATGTGAATGGAAGCGACTGTGACAGGGGTAGGGCCTAGACCACCACAGACCACTACACATGACCACAGACCACTATAGACCCCTACAGACCACCACAGGAGGAGTGGATCACATGTCGCCACCCCTATAGGCTCACCCTTATGCCCCTTCCTACCCTTTAAGCCCCTCCCTTGTGCTCTGCTGCCTTTAAGCCCCTCCCACCTGCTGCCTTTTTGCTGCTGCAGCTCTTTTCCTCTCTTCCTGTCACAGATTCCATTCCCTCCAGTCGTCTTTTTTTTCTTCTTTGTGTTTCACTCTTTCTCGTCTTGATGCAAATGGAGCGACTCGTCCAATTTAAGAATCCAAACTGCTGACGTTTGCATCCTGTAGCAGCACAGACGGGTTTCCCTGCAGTAACTCTAATCTGTAGTCTGCATATTTAATGCTGCTTAATATTTCATATGACAAACCACAGAAAATATGAAATCCATATTTAAACCATAAAAACCCAAACAGACTTTGGCGACTCAAACCTTCTACTGGTGGAAACACTTTAACACCTGGACATAAACAATACACACTAATGTCTGAATATACTTTAATATGGCCATACATATTATTCCACTGTTAGTTTGGTTTCAGTTGTTATGTTTGTTTTTAAAATAACTCAGACAGGGTTTGAACTTAACTTCTGTCAACATTGATTTGTATTGATTTTATTTTATTTTGTAATCCATGACTAATTTGATCAAATACTCTTCCTACTCTGACTGTAAATAATCATTTCCAGAAGCAACTACATTCTAGAGGCAGACTGATTACTTGGAACAGATTTTCAGGTTTCACCAGTGAATCAACATCAGACAATATGGAACTGATTTAATGATTTATATAGATAAAGACATTTTGTGGCTGTGGAGTAAAGACTGTTCTGTTTTAACTAATGATGACAACCAGGACATTATATGCACACACACACACAAGCACACGCATACACACACATACGCACACACACATACACACACATACGAACATACACACACACGCACACACATATACACACACACACACATGGACACACAGGTAGGGGTAAAGTTAGGGGTAAGGACACATGGCCTGATCTAGGGGGTCCAAAATGATAATTTTGTCCCATAGCCATATTTGGAGCCCTGCCTTGAAACTCTAAATACATAGAAGAGTTCCCAAATACGATGATAAATCAGTTGAAACCCTATCACCACAAAACATTTCCAAAATATGGACCCCCAAAATGTCAAAAAAGTGTACTTTGTCATTAAAAAAATACACTTTTAGAGGGTTAATATCTCTAGAAATAGTACACCTATGCTATTTGCATGGTATTCTGACCCTGATAGACAGGGTCAGATTACATAGATATAGCAATTTACAGGTCTGTATCTACATTAAAACAGAAGATGAGGGCCTCCAAATATGCTCCAAAATTTAGTGTGCAATTCCTAGATCCCAAAACTGGGTGTGGCACTTTGAAGGGCCATAATTCCAAAACTGTTTAAGCTAGGAGGCTTAAACCTCAGATTGTTTCATTTGGCATCATAAAACATTAATAGAATAAAAACCAAGTAAATTGAAGAGGTGTCACTGGGGAGGATATCTGACTTGATATGGAAGGACCCAATAACATTGTGATTATCTTTATTATGTTAATGCTTATGTGTTTGTTTGTCTCTCTATCTGTCTGTGTGCAACATAACTCAAATGGTTCTAGATGGATTTGTCTGAAAATTTCAGGAAATATTGACACTGGCACAAGGAACAAGTGATAAACGTTTGGTGAACAGTGGAGGGGGGGCACATGTGTCTTTCAGGAGGGGGGGCTTACAGTATAATATATATATATATATATATATATGTATATATATATATATATATATATATATATATATATATATATATATATATATATATATATATATATATATATATATATATATATATATATATATATATATATATATATATATATATATATATATATATATATATATATATATATATATATATATATATATGTCAACAGATTGGATACCTGTGAGCATTCGTCAAAAATTACAAGTACGACTTAAAAAATTACAAGGTTTTTCTTTGGTATGAATACGACTTCCCACAAGTGACATTGCTGTCAAAATACGTCATCACCACATCCACAGGCAATACTTGTTCAGATACATCGATCAGGCCATAAGGTGAAGCCTGTTTTCATTTCATCTCGCTCCAACTCGTACTCGTAAGCGTAGTGAAAAAAAGTTCTCTCCTTAAAACCTTGTGTGATTTTGTGGCGAACTATTTTCCTCAGAGTCAGAAAATGACGTCTCGGGACATCACGTGATCACTCTGGACCAATCGAGTTGCCGATTTTTGACAACAGACCAACTGAGAACCTGTGTGATTAGTCACATTAGTAGAAAAACTCTCCCAAACACCCTTCACAGTGGACAAATGCCTTCTAAGTCCTAAATAGTGCTTTATATACATCACTAAGACAATAATGTATATGGTATATTGAAGTCTCGTCTCATGCCGTCATCTGAACCCACTTTATCCTCACTAGGGTCATGGGGGTCTGTGGGGGCCTAATCCAGCTACAATGGGCGAAGGCGGGGTACACCCTGTATGAGTCGCCAGTTCATCTCAAAGCGAAACACACAAACAATCACTCTCACATTCACACCTATGGGCAATTTTGATTAACCAATTAACCTATAAGTGCATGTGTTTTGATGGTGGGAGGAAACAGGAGTACCTGGAGAAAACCCACGCTGATACGGGGAGAACATGCAAACTCCACACAGAAAGGTCTGGTGTGGGATTTGAACCAGGGTCCTTCTGTCTGTGTGGCACGAGGGCTAACCACTGCACCATACCCCTGTATTGAAGTACTTATATTATTATTATGGCATATATAATATAATAATAATAGGGACTGATCTGCCTTGGCAGAGTCTGCACTCTCCTAGTGCTTTTCTATTGTATTCATGTATTTGCCATTAGTTTCTTCTACACAAAAAGTGTTTGTTTTTTTCCTGCTCAAAACAGATATGTAAAATAAAGGTTCAATAAAGAGAAAAATGTACATGTGAACCAATGTTTTCTGGGTTAAAAAAGAGAAAAAAGTGAGCATGTGCAGTGTGAGGACAGGAGTGTGTGAGGGCTGGAGTGTGTGAGGGCTGGAGTCCCACAGGGCAGAGGCTGAGTCAGGATGGAGCTCAGGTGAATATTGGCTCAGGTGAAGGTGTCATTTCCTGTCCACAGTGTGTGTGGGCTTCTCACCTGCAGAGACACATCCTGAGCCACAGCTGCTGCCGTCACAACCAACACAAAACACTCGGAACAACTTCCACTCACACATTCGCTTCAGTCTGTTTCCACTTGACACTGCTTTCTATTCCATCACTGCAGCCAGAGCCATACGCAGACAGAGTTAGCACACACCGACATCACTGCTACACTGAGCACATTGTTCATGGAAGCCTCAGTAGTTCCAAACAAGCACAGTTGACGTGTTCTTCTATATTGAAAATATATAGAAAAGAATAAACTCTGATTTAAGGTAAAGGTTCACATATTAACCTCATTATTGTTTGAGTGAGTGTTACGAACTGAAATGAACTTTTAGGTGTCTGTACCGTGCATGCACTATGAACTATTAAAACTAGACTACCGAGCTATTGTGGACTATTTGACAAGGGTAGTCTACATGTTGCATTCTCTGCTATTGAAGTTGTTTTTTTTTTTTTTTTGGTCCGATGTGACTTGCTTAAACTTAATGGTTCATTGGTTAGCCTATCTGTCATTCCCTGAATATGAAGGTTTGGGTGCTTGTCTTGTCAATGTTTATCAGGTTGGTAAGTTTTTCCGCCCTTCACCAGGCATGTTTTAAAACACTGCTTCCAAAGTGGTGCCTCTGCATTTATGATTTCTCCTTCCTCATTTGTGGTAAAACTGAAATACTTCCATATTGCACGTGTTGCTCTTGGTTTGTCAACGACAGTAGGATTGGGTGCAGCAGTCATTCTCCTCTCCTGTTCCGCTCACCTCTATCCTAGTTACACTGTAGCAAGTACCAGTACTTTTCAAATGCAGTATAGTACCCTATTAAATGCCTCAGTACCGCGGTATAGTACTAGTACTGGTACTCATGGCAACACTATTCTGTATTTATCTTAACTTATTGTTGGCCCAAGACTTCAAACTAAAATTGATTTTAATGGAAAAACCAATGGAGATAGAGACAGGTACTATTATTGACAGAAAAGAAACTGGGCATGGGCTTCAACATGACTCCATGACCATTGACCTTGAGTGACTTTGAAAGGTTAAAATCAAGGTCACAAGATTTTACAGGGTTGTAACTCCAAACAAGAGTGGTGATACGTACTCAGTTCAAGGGCGAAGATGGGTGAGGGGATGAGGTGTCCCCCTCAGATTCAGATTGACCTAACTGTCCATCTTTAACCCTTAAAAAGATTCAGATTGACCTTGATCCATTACAGGGCAAAAAAAATACTTCATCTGCTGTTTTTGCATAAGGCAAAACCTTTTTGTTTACGATTATAGCGTAGCATCTTGTGTTTGAGATATTACTATGGTTACCAATAGTTTAAGGATGAGGCACATGCATTTTAAGGACTTCACACTCACTCGCCACACATCCCATTTCTCGCTGATCAGGACTGATCCTCCCTACACACAGAACACACACAGTGCATGGAGCCCCACGATCCCAAATCCCCACTTTGCAAATATACATAGTGTAGCATGTTTCAGTTGGTCATCATACAGATGTGAAAAACACCAGCCAAGACTGTAGTGCTACACACAATTTTTAATGCTCCTTTAGACAGATAAGCGAAGGCATATATTGGTGGAACAACTCTTGATACGACTCCCAGCATGCAGGCTGCTCAGCTCTGAGTAAATGTAATGAATAAAATTGGTACTGGTTCAGCCAGTTCTTCCTGTCTCTGTTCCCCGCTGTCCGTCTATTTGTCAGTTTTTGTGTGTGTGTGTTTCATGTGTTTGTTCATGTCCTTCTCATGTTCATTCTCTCACCTGTTCTTCCTCTGTTCTATGCTTTCAGTCCTTAGTCCAGGAGGCCTCAGATCTGTTCCTCCAGGGCCACTATCCTGCATCTTTACATCACAGGTGTCAAACATGTGGCCCATGGCCCAAAACTGGCCCACCAAAGAGTCCAGTCCGGCCCATGCTGAATTAGTGAAATGCAAAAATTGCACTAATGATATTAACAGTCAAGGAAGTTAAAATAATTTTAGGTCAATTCAATCTGAAGTGGGTCACACCAGTAAGATACTATCATCATAACCTATAAATAATGAAAATCAGTGATTTTTCTCTATTTTTTTTATGCAAAACACAGTACAATTAAACATAAATGTTTGCTGAGTAGCCTTTTACAAATATATAAATTACATGTCTTAAGAGATATTGTTAAAAGATATTGTTAAAATCTGGTCTTGTAACAATATTCTTTCTGTTCCTAAATGTGTGCATAATAGTGCTCAGTAACTTCAAATATATATTTATAACCATTGTGCAAGGCAATGTAAATACTGTATATATGCAAACCTGCTCTGCCTCTCTGCAGACCAGTAAGAGAGAGAGAGAGAGAGAGTGGGGGGGGGGTGACAGGTTTGTTCCACCCAGTTCAAAAATATTATGTGCGGTCTTGACTCTTGCTGGGTTCCAATCGTCATACTGTCATGAGTACACTTACACACAGTCTACTTTCCATACTTACAAAGTGTACATTTTTTAGTGGCTAAGTGCTGTTCCAATTCCAATACCGGATCTGATCCTGCCTCCTGCACTTACCGAAAATGGCGTCAGAAACTGCGAAAAATAAATCTTGTTTCCTTCCAAAATAGATGCTATTGTTTTTATGGTGTTCTTTATGATTATGAATCTCCAGTGCCTCTGGAGAATACGTTGTCGCTGACACCATCAGAATGTCCTTTTGGCTGAAAATACACTGGTGTGTACTAGGGATGGGACATGCTACAGTCTGACAGGCTGCAGTTCGCACAACAAGCACAAATACAATAATTCACCATCTTGACTCTTAAAATACTCTTACTATATCTCACTCGAAACTACTTCAAGTTCTACTCGTAGAAACACAACGTATAAATCAGCGCATCCAGCATTATATGTTTACCTCCCATGATGTATCCCCTGCGGGAAAGGAATAATTCCGTTTCCTGTAAAATCAGCACCTTTTAATCAAATTTTATGAAGATAGGGTTTATGGATCATGGTCATTTTCACACAGGTGTTATAAAATTATATTTTTGAACAATACTAAGTCTAAATTTAATGATGAAAAAAACCTTTCATGTTATATTTTAAAATCTCAGCGCATACACGTCAAGTGTTAAAGGGTTAAAATCTTCACGTAGTTCTCCTGTGCCTCCATCTCTTTTTTGCATATGTAAATGGAACATATGTTTCGCCAGTAGCTGTATCTTTTAATGTGCTGTAACACTGAAGTGCTGATGTATTAGCTTCATAAAATCATGATTACGTTTAGCTCCGTCTTGAATATGCTAATCACCGCACAATGTTTGACAACATCTGGGGGAGAATACTAAGTGGTTCCACTGCACTGCCTACTTTGTGCACTTTTGCCACTGTGAATATTAATTATGACACATCCACATGATAAAATAGTGATGATTGAAGGCGTCTGTTCGAATGCGGCGGCGGCTGTGGGGTTTGTCAGCTGTGTATTGGGGAAGTCTGTTGAGAACATCAGTAGACCAGGGCCCTCGGTGGGACTGAATAATTCACAGATTGACGAAGGGGTGCATTGTGTTTTCTCTGCCCATCAGGGATCCGCCGCGCACCATCAAGAGTTCAGCTGCATAAACTTTGATCATTTACGGTTTCTAGGGAGTACAATGAATACAATTAGACTCATTACTGTGACGGCATTTCACTGCAGTGAGATGTCCTTTCAATGTGTTTAGAATTTATCGTCTTGCAGCATATATGTGCTTATGATGCTAATGCTAAGGCTGCAGTGGAAGGCTAGTACCTTTTTTCTGTGCACACACTGCTCTGTGTTGTCTGCCCACACTTTTCATGTTTTGTTTTTTATGCATGCTGCTACTTCCCTCCACTTAAACTGACAGGTGAGCGTAGCGCACCACTGAACGTCTTAAATCTTTGACGTGTTCTGAAGTACAGTATGACCGTTAAAGGGTTAGTTCGCCATTTTGCTCAAAAAGCCCTGTTTTTAGGTCGTCTGGAATCACTTGGAGACCTTCTGATCACAATTTTGACAGTTGGTGCTGAATCGAGCATTTTAGGTTTCCATAGTACATTGACACCAACGAACATTCATAAAACGGCATTGAACTTTTGTTTGATAAAACTTACTGTGTGGTCAGGGGTGGACAGCGTTACGTTGACCTGAAAATCACTAGAAAATATACAACTAGAAAAGTTATATTGCCGTTTCTGTCCTCATCCATTGATTTGTATTGGTTTAGCTAGTATTACTCCACCATCGGAAACAGAACAGGGTGTGTTTGTATGCAACTTGTAGTTTTTGTCACTTGCAGTACCTTGCACTACGACACATACCAGTGGTGAAATGTCAATACTAAGCTGAAAATGGATACTGAGACATTTACTTTTGAGGACAAGGGTTTTGAAATCCCTTGACCACACAGTGAGTTTCATGTCTTTGCAAACGGAAGTTTAATGCCATTGTATGAATGATTTTCTGACTGCTCATTGGAGTCAATGTTAAACAGGAGGTGGAGGGTGTGGGGGGTGTGGGGGTGTGGGGGTGTGGGGGTGTGGTACTATGGATACCTAAAATGCTCAGTTCAGCACCAAATGTCAAAATTGTGATCAAAAAGGCTGTACGTTATCGCAAATTCCCTAAAAATAAGGCTTTATGTGCAAAATGCCAAACTAACACTTAAAAACCGTTCATGTGAAACAATGGTAGTGCAGGTGATATGACAGCAACTGGATGAACTTTAACATGAAGTCAGTTCCCAAATGGATTTTTCCTCTCTATTTAACCTTTGTAAAGTGATTTATCATAATTTATTATAATATTATCCTTTCTATTTTGTGTTTTGTTTTCAGTGAAAATCATATAATTTCCCTTAATAAATTTACTGAGCATGCAGATTTTAATTAAAAAAAACTCAGATTGAAGTTAATATTTAATCAGAAACAGAGAAAACTGAAGAAAAGGTGACTTTTACAGCAAACAAATTATTAACTGGATCTAAAAATAAATGTTTGTATCCATTGTCATTGATCCAACTCCATGGGTTTCACTGAGGAATCAATGTTATAGAAGATTATGGTGTTTCCATTGTAACTATGGAGCCCCTGAACAGCAACCTTTACATTTAATCATAGGTTAAAGGGTTAATTTGTGAACCTTTCATCCACAGCTGAAACACTTAAAGAAAGAGGATTGTTTTCTGATGCTGTTCTTCTTCATCTTCAAACACTGTTTTTCTGTGTCAGAGTTTGTTATATATATATATATATATATATATATATATATATATATATATATATATATATATATATATATATATATATATATATATATATATATATATATATATATATATATATATATATATATATATATATATATATTTTTTTTTTTTTTAAATAATTTTATTTATCATTTTTCACAGCATTTGACATAAACAATGACATAATAATTTTACTACACTTTTTCCTGTCCCCAACATTTAAGACAATACAAAAACAAAGGTAGAACAGATGCAAAAATAGGAATTTAAGAATTAAAGAACATTCAAACAAACAGACAGACAAACAAACAAATACACACACACAAAATAATAAATAAATAAATAAATAAATAAATAAATAAATAAATAAATAAATAAATAAATAAATAAATAAATAAATAAGCAGAATATTCATTATCATCAGGAATTTGCTGCCAGCCCGTGGCTTTTTTTAAATTTATTACTCTGTGGCTTGTTTATTGTTCTATGGTATGGTGCTCATTCTGAAAGAGTCCACATAGTTCAAAAATGGCTGCCAAGCTTCAAAAAATTTCGACAATGAACCACTCAGTGTGCATCTTATCTTCTCCAAGTGCAAAAACCTCATAAGATCTGAGATCCACTGGTCATGTGTAGGGGGGATTTCCTGCTTCCACCTCAAGAGTATAAGCCGCCTTGCAAGTAAAGAAGCAAAGGCAATCGCATTTGAATCCTGTCTGTGAATATAAATATCAGAGGGTATGACTCCAAAAAGTGCCGTAACAGCAGACAGAGGAAAAGGAATTTTGTATACAATAGAGAAGGTATTAAAAATAGATGACCAGTAATTGTTTAGTTTGGAACATGTCCAGAAAGTATGTATGAGTGAACCATTGTCTGTTTTACAATGAGCACAGATTGGGTCACTGCCTGGATAAAATTTGGCCAGTTTTTCCTTGGAGATATGTAAGCGGTGGAGAATCCTGAATTGAATGAGCCCGTGCCTAGCACAAATAGAAGATGAATGCACTCTCTGCAGCATAGAAGTCCAAAGGTCATTTGATATATCCATTTCTAAATCTACTTCCCAATGCGATTTTATAATTGACATTGAGGGAGATTGAAGATCTAGCAGTAAAGCATATATTTCTCTAATCACCCATTTCTTGTATGCGTCAATTTCCAAAATATTATCCAGAGTTGTTATTTGTGGAGTGTTGGGAAAGGAATTGAATCTACTCATTATAACATGACGTATTTGCAAGTAACGGAAGAAATGTGTACGAGGTATATTAAACTGTTCATTTAACTGTGAGAACGAAGCAAAGACTCCATTAATAAACAAGTCCTTTAAGGTTTTAAGTCCATTACTACTCCAAATTCTAAAGGATGAGTCAGTCAGAGAAGGTGGAAACATGATTTGAGCATAAAGGTGCTTTTCTTGATATTGCTTGTAAACCAAATTTCTTTCTACATTGTGCCCAAATTCTTAAAGAATTGTAGAGAACTAAGTTACATTTAAAAGAGCATAATTCTATGGGAAGCGTGGAGGTCAATAGTGCGGATAATGATGACTTTCCATAGTTTGATGCCTCCATGTGTACCCATGATGGAGATTCCAATGTAGAGTCACTAAGCCAATAGAGCATACTTCGAATATTCGCAGCCCAATAGTAAAGTTGAAAATTTGGTAAGGCTAATCCCCCTAATGGTCTAGTCCTTTGCATAAAATCTTTACGTATACGTGGAGATTGGCCGCTCCAAAGGAATGTTGAAATTAGTTTATCCAGAGTAACAAAATATTTTTTGGGCAAGTACAATGGGATACACTGGAAAAGATATAAATACTTTGGTAATATGTTCATTTTGATAGAATTGACTCGACCAATCAGTGATAATTGAAGATTGTTCCATCTTTCCAGATCTACTTTAGTTTTTTCAAGAAGAGGGGCAAAGTTCTTTTCATATATTAATTTATAAGAGCGAGTTACATTGACACCCAAATAGGTTATATAATCTGATTTAACTTTAAAGTTAAAGTTGGTGAATGTTGTTCTATATTTTAGACGACAGTAGTTTTAGTGCTATGTTATTTTAACTCTTTATCCTTCTGGACTGATTTAGCTTCAAATACCTGAAAAATATCTGTTTAACCCTTATTCCTACTTCCCCATTTTTGGTCATTTTTCAGGATTTATTTTTTCTTTTGTTGATCATTTCATCTGTTGTTGCTGCTATTTGCATGAATCTGGGTCGAAATGATTGTTTTGAGTAATATTTTTAAAAGGATCTTTTACTCTTAGATGTGTTTTGTTTTCCCATGATGATTTTGTTTCCTCTGGAAAAAAATGTTCACCCACAAAAAACTACTATGAAATCATCCTACAGTACAACAACATTTTTTCTTGATTTTTTTCCCATAAATCTTTTAACACCCCCCCCCAACGACACACACACACCACCACCCTGTTAAAAAAAAATCCATATTTTTTCAGGATGTTAACTAGTCTTATTTAACATTTATTGTATTTCACCAGTTATCATCATGTTGCCATTTGAGGGTTAGGGTTAGGAATTAGGAATTATGGGATTATGGGATTTTCTTTCTGTGTGGAGTTTGCATGTTCTCCCCGTGTCTGCATGGGTTCTCCAGTTCCTCCCACCATCGAAACACATGCATTGGTTAAAGGGATAGTTTGGTATTTTTCACATGAATCTGTATGGGGTCACCTTTTTTACTCTGGTGCACCCACAGTGACTTACCCCCGATAGTGTCCTGTGAGTTGAGTTTTGGTCTAGTTTTGGTCAAAGCAAAAGTAGTCCCGGCAGGTTTCCTGGGGTCAACAAAATAAAATGTGTTTCTTCTCAAAACAATATGTGTTCGAATGAGTGATTTATTTGCATAACAAAACGATCAATACACATTGTCACTGTTAATGTTTTGTTATTCAAATAAATTCATTCACTCACAAATGAATGTGGTTCAAGACAATTAAGTGTCATTATTTTCTGAGTGAATTAGGATTTAAAAAAAAAAATTTAAAGGTCGGATGGGAGATCTTTTTTTTTAAATGTTTTTTAACATATTGCTTGAAAACTTCATGTTCCCATATCACGCACTGAAATAGAATGTTTGAAAACAAAACAAAATGTTTTAGTCCAGTCTAGAGGGTGGAACCAGAGGAAAACTCCAGCCAATCATTGTACTGATCATCTTTACAATGATTGATTTGCTGATACGACCATCAAATATCAGCCCACCCCCTCCCCCTTCTGCATGTTCACATAAACAGCTATGTTGGAAAAGACGACAACCAGCAGCAAAACCAAAGTAAAAACAGCTTGAAAAAGCTATGGCCATGAGGACGATGACCGAAGAATGGAACAGGACAAGGGTGGTAATGGCTACAGCTTTCCAGCACTGGTGTCAAATGAAAAAGGAAAAGGGGCTAAAAACTGATGCAAAGGTGGTTATGTTTCTACGCCATAGCTAAGATGATACCGTTATGATTATATAATATTTCAACATACTAATTGGTTATGGGTATTGTATTCACCCTGTCAGTGAGAAAATGTCAGATATTGACCAAACAGAATGTTCCAGCAGGTTTTACTAAGTTACCAACACTGTGTGTAAACTGCTGCTGTAACAACATAAACTTATCCATTAGTTTTCCCATGGTGTTTATTTCATGCTTCTAAACCTTTTGTTAGCTAAGCTTCATGTGACACAATCTGATAAATGTTGCTTATTGTTTTAGGATAATAATTGACGTTGAGTTCTCGTGAATCTCCATGTTCGCTCCAGACAGCATGAGTGTTGATGGATTTTTGAAGATGTGGTTTTGAGGGGTGGGCTGACGAAGAGGCATGGGTGTGTATACTTTGAAAATATAGCTGCAGGAACTGTTTTCCAAGATCTCCTACCCTACCTTTAAGTGTTTTAAAGTAGGATTTGTAGATTTATAAAAACAGTTTAAGCTATTTATTAATATTTTTTTATTGGTGATTTATGTGTGTTTTAAAATGGACTTACCACGACACTACTCATCTATCTGACCCAACATGTGCTCTTGTTTCCTGTACTTCTGTGTTGCAGCACATGGCATCAGCATTTTAAATAACCTTTAATTTTATAGGTTAGACAGAATTTATGATACAATATGATTAGTTAGAGGGTTTTGTTCTTTTTAAAGCAGTTTTTTAAGCGTTATTTATAAATGATATAGTCCCAAGTGGGTTAAATTACAGTTTTATTTCCAATACTTGCCATAATATTACATGTACCTGCTTTTTTGTGCTTACCATACTTATTCCATACAGTTTGGGTGGATGCACGCTATTATGGCCAGTTTGTGACCCATGGAGAAGTCACAATAAATTGAAGTCTCATTTGCAATGTCCTTGCGGTGTATGCGAATGACTTTGAGATTTAGATTTTTTTTTCAAATTTCATTCCAGCAGAAAGTTGTTTTGTAGAGTTGAGCGCCCCCCCACCCCCTCCAGGAGTTTCCTCTAATCACATGAAAACATACAAACACAGAAACAACTGATGTTCATTGACCTCTGACCTTTGAAACTCCTACACAAACTCACTCTATTTCACTACATATTTGTTTCTTATGCACAAAGATTAGTCAACATGTGCCTCCTCCTCCTCCTCCTCCATCAATTGCTCAGAGGAGGTAGAGACTCAGAGTGAATCAATAAACTCTTTACTGTGGAAATGAATGGAAAAGGAAATGAAGCTGTAGACTTAGAATACATGTAAGACACTGGAGCAGGAAACAAAGGAGGAGGAGGGGGAGGAGGAGGGGGAGGAGGAGGAGGAGGAGGAGATACTGAGAGGAGAAGGAAATTAAGCTGTACACTGTGAATAAATGTAAGACACTGGAGCAGGAAACAAAAGAGGACAAGGAGGAAGTCCTGAGAGGAGGATGAGGAGACACTAAGGGAAGGAGGAGGAAGAGGAGACATTGAGAGGAAGAGGAGGAGATGCTGAGAGGAGGAAATGAAGCTGTAGACTGTGAATACATGTAAGACATTGTCGCAGGAAACAAAAGAAGAGGAGAAAGAGGAAGAGGAGAAACTGAGAGGAGGAAGAGGAGACACTGAGAGGAGGAGGAGGAAGAGGAGACACTGAGAGGAAGAGGAGGAAGAGGAGACACTGAGAGGAAGAGGAGGAAGAGGAGACACTGAGAGGAGCAGGAGGAGGAGAGACTATGGAGAAGGAATTGAAGCTGTAGACTGTAAATATATGTAAGACACTGGAGCAGGAAACAAAAGAGGAGGAGAATAGACTTTAAGGTTTTCTACATTTATGGAACAAATATCCCTTTAGTTCTTCACTGATTCTATCAACTATAGTTGGGTTTGGCTACAGTCACAATAATGTCTATATAAAGTGTATAAGGTGTGTGTGTCTCAGAATTGTCACACTATAAAAGACCTTAATCGCATCTCATCATTGAGGCTGTTTTTTTTTTTTTATCTGTCTTGTCCAGCATCTTTAACTGGTTCCTTTTAATGAAACAAGACTCAAGCGTTTACAAGAATAAATGTCCAGAAAATAACATAAATCTGTTTAATGGGACTGACATGTGATCAGAAAATAATACTAAATTCAATCCAGGGGTTGATTGAACACACACACACACACACACACACATGGAAGATGGATACTTGTCTTTACACACACTCTTGACCGTATACATAAACATAAATAAATAAATAAATAAATAATAATACATTTGAAAACTAAATTACATGAAACTAATTAAATGAATGAATAAATAAGAAATAATAATGTAAACAATAAAATAAATAAATACAATAAATAATAATGTTTTAAAAATAATAATAAATAAA
This sequence comes from Siphamia tubifer, assembly GCA_020466265.1. NCBI lineage: Eukaryota > Metazoa > Chordata > Actinopteri > Kurtiformes > Apogonidae > Siphamia > Siphamia tubifer. The sequence goes on from CM035785.1 coordinate 15,867,348, forward strand.
TAAAAATGTTTAAGTTAAAATAAATATATGTAAAAAAGCCAATGCATCTTCAAATCTTTGAAAAATATATGTTTTGCTTTGCACCTATTTCCCCGATGCTTTATGGGGACTTCCTGAATATAAAAAGTATTTAAATAAATAAATAGGGCCACATCATTTCTATTTTGGAGACCTACATTTATATTTAACCCTCGTGGGGACCTGAATTTTGGTCCCCATAGTGTCAGAGGTCCACATGTTTTGACTGTGTAAACATATCAATGTCCCCATAAAGAAATACAAGCACACACACACATGCACACACACACACACAAAAAGTCTATTAGATCATGGCAGGAAGTGGAACATTAATAGAACGGCCTTTTCCTTCACAAATGAAAAGATAAGTGAAAGTTAATGGCAGGTTTGATTAACAGGACTTCAGCCCACGCTCGGATCAATAATTCATCACATTGCTGGCAGTTTATTTAAATCAGTTAGCCTGGAAAAACAACACAAACAAAAACAGATGCGGAACACAGTACTAGATAGAGTGTAATGAGAAAGATGAGACAGGAAATAGAGAAAGTGAAAGTCAGAGGTAGAGTGAGGTAAACTGTGTTATTTCTCAGAGGATAGAGTGAAGTAGCTCATCCTAAGGCCTCTGGCACCACATCACTCCAACAGCCTAATTACAGTCCAACGGGAGCAGAAAAGCCTCGCACGCACCCACAGGACGCCTGCACTAAAACATAAACCACCCAAAGGACTTCTGCACTAAAACACAAAACACAAACCATCGACCTCCTGTTGTGGAACTCATTGAAACTTGTGTAGTTTCCATCATTTGAATATCTGTCCGTGCCTGTGGAAGCGATGATGGTGGTGTTTTTTACGGCAGATGGTGGAGGATGGAACAGGACGTCAACAGAGGAAAGAGACGCTCATGCATCCTTTGCATTGAAGTTGAGGCTCCTGGAAAACACAAACACATTTTTAACCCCTGAATGCCTACTGTCACAGATATGCAACATACTAAAAAAAAGAAAGTAGATAGAAAATACAAAAGTTTAACTCTCATGACTGATCGACTCTTTCCTGGATATTCCTCTAGGGGTACAGGTGAGGAGTCCAAATAAATCATTTTTCGATCTCATCCATTTTAGATGGAAAAAGGCAAAGGACTGCTGCAGTCTACCACCACTTCTACTTCTTTCTTTATTACAGCTATGCATAACGTAATCTATACCGCAACGTTATAATGACACTCCACTGCATACAATATCTGATCCAAACCAGTTAATGTGAAATAAACTATTTTTTTCATCTTGTCTAGTCATCCTCACTAGGGTCATGGGGGTCACTGGGGCCCCAATCCAGCTACAATGGGCGAAGGCGGGGTACACCCTGTATGAGTCGCCAGTTCATCACAGGGCTGAACATATATAGACAAACAATCAGATTATGATCATCTTGTTAAATATAATTCAGTTACTGCATTATCTATTAGTTGTAGCTTAACATTTTGAAAAAAAGTTTATTTTTTATACTAAGGATAGGGTTTATACATCTTCTTTCTCTTTTTCGATCATATAAAATTCAGACTGTATGAAGTTGAAGATAGCTTCAGTTAATTTAAATGTTATTTTGTTTTTATCTTATTTTTCCTTGTTTTATATTTTTCTTATTTCTCTGAATGTTGAAAATTAATTAATCAACTAGAAAAGCATTCGGAGACTGCACGAACTACCACAGCAATTCAGCTCCCCCCCAACAGACATGCATGTGACCCCCCCACTGATCACCACTAAACCTTTATCACTTTTTCCTTGTGTCATTATCAATATTTCCTGCAAATTTCAGCCAAATCAATCCATAACTTTTTGTGTTATCTTGCTAATAAACAAACCCATAAACGTTGGTGAAAACATAACTGCCAATTCCTTGGTAGAGTAATCAATCCTGGATCCTGTTGCTGAACTCATTGTACTCTTGTTGCCATAGTAACTGTGCTCATATGGACCCCATATATACACCCCACAACCACATTATGTCCATCCACTACATTCTCACTACAGTTTGGTGTCCTGGGGGGGCGTATGGGGACCAATCCCTGTATGATCCAAAGCAGGAGTCTGGTTAACATAACTGTGTTATGATAGACTAGTGTCAAATAGAATCAGATCAGTATCACATGACCGTGCTACAGTGCTATATAAGTGCAGACCATATACTGTAAGTGCAGACCATTTACAGCATAACTAGTTTAAACACTCAGCTGTTCTGTGTTGTCCTCTTTGTTTTTTTGTGGTTCTCTATGGTTTTCTGTGGGTCTGTTTTGTTCTCTATGGTTCTGTGTTGTTCTCTAAGGCTCTGTGTGGTTCTCTATGTTTTTCTGTGGTTGTCTATGGTTCTCTATGTTTCTCTGTGAGATGTCGATCTTGTGTGTGAGTACGCTGAACTGTTCTGCCCTCCAGTTTCAATAAGCCCCACCCTCTACAGGTTTAAACACTTCTGTTTTACTGACTGGTTCTGCAGTGCTTTTCATCTGCAGCTGTTTGTCTTGATTTGTATCATGTCTTTTTTTCCAGAACATTGAATAATAATTATGCATGTGTTTGTCATTTGCACCTTGTTTCCTCTTTTCTGCTTTCTGTACTGTCAGCTGTTTTGCTTTGAGCCAATTTGTCCCTTGTGACCCACTGTCCACATCTGAACTGTCATAAGTGTTCCCTGTCTGTTGTGACACTGGGCCAAAGGGTTCCATCTGGAGCAGGAGAGGCATGTTCATGACCATCACCCCCCACTTGCACACATTTATGGTGGTGGGGGGAGGGGGTGTGATGGAAGGCCTACAGTGGAATGGAGTTGGGCTTGTGTCAATATGAACTCATCTACACATATGGACTTTTTGGGGCTGATAATGATTTTTTTTCCCATCAGCTTTAGCTGTCAGCTGATTTCCATCAGCTGAATGATACAGGCTTAAAGGACAATGCCGTTTTTGCTATTGGGGCATTAATTATGATGTAATTATATAACCGAAATGCAGAGTGTTGGGAATGTAATGGTTTTGCGTGCACCGCTGCCTTTTGTTTTAACACAATAACTTTTGAATGATTGGACAGATTTGTCCCGAATTCATTGTACTAATGCTCTAGGACAGACACATGCACTCCTCAGGTGTTGGAGGCTAACAATTTCAAGATGGCCGACTTTCAAGATGACCGAATTTTGTCTGGCCCTTAACTGGAAATGATGGGTGACTGGAAGCACTGCATTTTGAGTGCATTTTAGCAGTCGGAGAATACTGCATGGGCCTAGTTTGACTTGTCCTACTCACCAATGTTACTATTTTTCAATTTCGATTCCTCTGGAAGAAATATCCACGAAAAGATATCCCCTAAACAGCATACGACGAGAGTCGGTGGATTGTGTATTTCTTTTTGTGGTTATTTCTTCTAGAAGAATAAAAATGTTAAAAAAGTAACATAGGTGAGTAGAACCATTCAAATGACATCATAATTAAGACTCCAATTGCAAAAAAAACGGCGTTGTCCTTTAAAGTGTCACTAGCTTTCCTAAAATTTTGACATAGTATATTTACGATATGAACATTGACGGTTGTTCGAAGCAGGAGCGTTGTGACTCTTGTGAAATATTATCCCATGACATTTCACTGCTGTCACCTTTGGAGCTTCAGATTGACCATCACCTTGTTAGCATTAGAATGAATGAATTGGCTAATTGTCTCATCACTAAAAGTCCCTGGCGAACTCTTTAAAGACACTAACATGTCAAACAAACCAGCTGGCTCACATTATAAGGGTCTGTACACGTGGTCCCTATATTGTCAGGTCGAAATATTAAGTGTAAATATACTCAGCACTTAACAAAAACAACAAATTATAAATGTATGTGGTGCTTTTTACACAGTACTGCACTTGACAGTTTACAAAACAGATAATATATTTCTCTGTAAAAAAAACCCCCAACAACTTAAATATTCAAAAACTAACAGATAATCAAATGAAATCTTCACTGTGTCTAGTGTAGGAGTCACCCTGATCACCACTCCAAGACAGCGGCCGTAGTCCTAGCGTTTCAGCAGCCAATGGTTGTTATGGTTACAGAGACTGCTGCTGCCATTTTCACTCTGAGAGAAGTGATCATGTGACCATGTACATCACATCCTCGTACTCGTACTCCTCATTTCCCGCTTCATCTGGGTCCGGGTCGCGGGGGCAGCAGCCTCAGCAAAATAGCCCAGACCTCCCTCACCCCAGCTATCTCAGCCAGCTCCTCCAGGGGAATCCCGAGGCGTTCCCAGGCCAGCTGAGAGATATAATCCCTCCAATGTGTCCAGGGTCGACGTCACATCCTGTGACATATAATTGCAATAAAAGTGTTTCCATGGCACTTTTGCAATATATTAGAATATTGAAACATTTGAAAAACCACCTCATGAAAGCGTGAAATCTACTTGATATACTTGAGGGGTTTTTTTCTTCTTTTTTTTTCGATATTCATGCGTTTCCATTACCAGTTTTTGTATAGCAATATTTACATTTTGCGAATTTCCAAGGGTAATGGAAACAGAACTAGTGGCATGATTTTACAACTATACATAACTTGAAAGTTCATAATGTCTAAAGTCGATCCACACATACATCACTAACAACAACACCGCAAATGTAATGATATTTAATCCTCAAAATGATTCAAATTGGCCGCAGACAAATTTCACCTACTTTTTTCCAGGTAGCCTGAACTTTGACCCATGACATCAGTGGAGGAAGACTGCTCCACTTTGCTTGTGTGGAAACATGGACAACATAAGCAACAACAGCAGTGATTCCAGCGAGAATTTCAGGGATTTTTCAGTACAAATAGGAGAAGCAACAGGTGATTGAGTTGAAGAGGAAAATATTCTTCATCCATATCAATTTGATCCATATGAGACAAACGACCAGAGTGTTGAAGTGTCTACCATTCTGTGTTTTGCAGCCGTCCAATCCCAGTCAATGTCTGCATAGTTTAGCTGTTCTTCCTCCACTTCAACACTCTGGTCGTTTGTCTCATATGGTTCAAATTGATATGGATGAAGAATATTTTCTTCTGAATTACCTGTTGCTTCTTGTATTTCTACTGAAAAAATGTTTTTCTCTGTCAAATAAAAACAAATGGAAATCAAAAATCTTCTTTAATTACAATTAGAAAATATGAACAGTGATAGTTAAATGAATAAATATGAACAAACACCTGATGTTTTTTACAGTTTTTTTTTTTAATCTTTTTTTTTCTCCTTCTTGCACATTAATCAGATTATTTATGTTGGTTTGTCGGAGGCTGTAGTTTGTGATACTAAGTTTCTCTGTATCAAACCCATGTAGTAGATGTGTTTTTTTTAATCTTCTGAACACTGGAACTGGAACAGAGTAAAACATCACTTCCAAATATGGATAATGAGTTTTATTGATCCAGCTGGTAGTGGGTCATTAGGTTTGTATAGAGTCAGCAGAGAAAAGACACACACACACACACACACACACACACACACACAAACACTCGTGTCCATGAGGACCAAGTTTTTAATCAAGTAGCCATTGGGTAGTGAGTGTAAACACATCTTCTTCTTTTTGTAATAAAATGAAATAAATAATAATAATGATGATGATAATGATGATGGTGATAATAATAGTAATGTTTAAATTACATTTAAAAATACAATATATTGAATGAATAAAAAAAATAGAAAATAAAGAAATAAAATAATAATAATAATAATAGTATTTAAAAAATACATATAAATGAAAAAATACATAAAAGTATTTAAAAAATACATATAAATGAAAAAATTACATAACATGAATAAATAATAATAAATAATAAACTTTTTTTTTTAAAACATAAACTCATCTTCAAACATTAGAAAAATACATGTTTCATTTTGCACCTGTTTCCCCCATGCTTTATGGGAACCTCCAGAAAAAACATAGGACCAAGATTTATAGGGCCACATAATTTCTATTTTACTAGTGGGGACCATTATTTACTTTTAACCCTCACAGGGACCTGAATTTTGGTCCCCATAGTGTCAGAGGTCCCCATGGTGTGATTGTGTAAACATATCAATGTCCCCATAAGATAGGAATACCAGCACACACACACACACCACTTCCCTTTCGGACTGATTTGTGTTTCCAGGCAAAACAAACTATGCCCCCTCACAAACCTTTTAGCTCTTAATAGACATCTACTTCTCAAAATGTGAGACTATGGGTTTGACCTTTCAAGGTCACTCAAGGTCAAAGGTCATGATGAGTCACTATCTAAACTCTAGTCCATTTGATTTTTTTAGGTATTGACCCAGTGACCCCTGACCTTTTGGGTTAACAATAGGTCAAAATCTATACACACAAGATGCAGGAATGAAAGACCAGCGTTTTGGTGCTCATTGGAAGTCTGTAAAATGAAGATGTCAAAAGTTACATCCAGGAATGAAAAGGAGGGTGGAGGTGAGGGTTTCTTTTACTTTTAACATATATTTTATACAAAATTGGTACATTTTTAAAATTTTTAAAGGGTTTGAATGGTAGTATTTGGGGCCTTGGAACAAAGCAAACCTTTTACATGTAAAATGTGACTCTATTTACAAAAAATTCATGGTACGAAACCACTTCTGGAACGAATTCATTTCGTAATTGCAGGCACCACTGGATATAATTTTTATTATTATTATTATTTTAATTTTTATATTAAAATTTTGGATTTTTAAACTTTTAATTGTTTTATTATTTTTTTTAACTATTTTTAAAATCTTTTTTATTTATTTATTTTTCATTTAATTCTTTATTAAATTTCTTTCTTTCTTAATTTGACTGATTTATTTTTTTTATTTAAAAAAAAAAGGAGAGGGAGCTATCTAACACATGCAGGACACTGGGCCACGATGACCGGGTTTGAGAACCACTGCTATGATAATATCCATACATTTAGTTTACGACGGTGTCAAATACAACAGTCAAAGTTCCAGTGGAATCAGAGTTAAAGCTAACTATCTGTGATATATTGATATTTATTTTATATATCACCCAGGTCGGGTCATAAAGTGGGGCGTATAAAAGCTGAATACAGATGTAGATCACCAGGGGGTTAGACTAACGGACTCCCAGTAAGTTTTATGATCCTCATTACAGCCATAGCTTCAGGAGGCTAATGTTCCCTAGCGTCAGGAAGCAGCAGCAGATGTGTGCTGTTTCTGCGCCGGAGCTCATGTCTTTATGGAGTGATTTGAATCCATAGATGTGATTTATCTGCTGTTCTGGGGAAAACACGTCTCCCCTCTGACATTCACACCCACCAAACTCCTACAAACATGCACCCGACTGCACCAGCGCTCTGCCGTCTGTTCGCACTTCCCACATCTGATGCTTTCTGTCTGCTGTTTTCACATTTCCCATCTCTATGGCCAATTATTCCTGTCCTCCTTCCTTCCTTCTGCTGCAGCAGGGACACCACAAGGTGACAGCATCCATCAGCCGTCACACATCATCTGCTGACGAGTATTGGGAAAAGGAGATTTAACCTGTTCCCAGCCCGGACATACATGACATTATTTTAATAACACACACACACACACACACACACACACACACACACACATATATATATATATATATATATATATATATATATATATATATATATATATATATATATATATATATATATATATATATATATATATATATATATATGGCTCCCACATTAATTACATTCTATTAATAACACCTAACACTTGTCACACGTCGAATGAAAATGAACCATTTAACCATTAATGGTTAATTATTTAAGAAAAACAGGATATATTTGGATTATTTTATTTTGAAGACTGCCATTTGATCACTCATCTATGGATTTGGACAAAGGTTGTGTGGTTTCAAAAAATATCATGAACTGAGCCCAAAAAAAGAATTAAGCAAAACAGACAAACAAACACCCCAAAAACCCTTGAATAAAAAAACTTTAATTAACAAAAAATAAATTTAGCAAAGACATTAAAACATATGAAGTGCTATCCACATTCATTCCATCTATGGGTCTAGTCATGCTTCATAGGCAGGGGAGGTGGGCTAAAAGGTAGTCTTTCAATTCCGTTTGTATGCAATAGGACGGTACTACAACAAATCAGCATAATCTTTAGGATGACGTAGTTAGATGCTGGAAAGTTCATGGAGGAGAAAGTTACAAATGACTAAACAAAATTGGGGATTATGGGGACTTAATGTATTATATATATATACATATATTAAAAAAAAATTTTCCTCTCGCCCCACGTGGGCGGTGTCTCCTTCAGGCTCGGGTCCTCTACCAGAGGCCTGGGAGCCTGAGGGTTCTGCGCAGGATCTTAGCTGTTCCTAGCAATGCGCTCTTTTGTACACAGATCTCTGATGTTGTTCCTGGTATCTGCTGGAGCCATTCTCCCAGCTTGGGGGTCACTGCCCCTAGTGCTCCGATCACTACTGTTACCACTGTTGCCTTCACACTCCACATTTTCTCTAACTCCTCTTTCAGCCCTTGGTATTTCTCAAGCTTCTCATGTTCTTTCTTTCTGATGTTGCTATCACTGGGGACTGCTACATCTATCACCACCACTGTCTTCTCATGTTTATCCACCACCACTATGTCAGGCTGATTGGCCATCACCATCTTGTCAGTCTGGATCTGGAAGTCCCACAGGATCTTGGCCTGTTTGTTCTCTGTCACCTTTGGGGGGTTCTCCCATCTTGACCCTGGGACCTCCAGTCCATACTCTTTACAGATGTTCCTGTACAGTATGCCCGCTACCTGGTTATGCCTCTCCATGTATCCCTTGCCTGCCAGCATCTTACACCCTGCTGTGATGTGCTGGACTGTTTCAGGGGCTTCTCTACACAGCCTACACCTGGGGTCCTGTCTGATGTGGTAGACCCCGGCCTCTATTGCTCTGGTGTTCAGGGCTTGTTCTTGTGCAGCCATGAGTAGCGCCTCTGTGCTGTCCTTTAGTCCAGCCTTTTCCAGTCACTGGTATGTCTTTTCCATATCAGCCACTTCCTCAATTTGTCGATGGTACACGCCATGCAAGGGTTTGTCCCTCCATGATAGCCCCTCTGGTTCCTCAACCTTACTGGGCTTTTGTTGCCTGAGGCATTTACTTAGCAGTTGGTCATTGGGGACCATTTTCTTGATGTAATCCTGGAGGTTCACCGTTTCCTCCTGGACAGTAGTTCTGACACTTACTAGTCCTCGGCCCCCTTCCTTTCGCTTAGTGTACAGCCTCAGGACACTGGACGTGGGGTGGAACCCTCCATGCATGGTAAGGAGTTTCCTTGTCTTGATATCAGTGGCTTGTATCTCTTCCAGTGGCCAGGATATTATCCCAGCTGGGTATCTGATTACTGGCAGGGCATAGGTGTTAATGGCCTGGATCTTATTTTTGCCGTTCAGCTGACTTTTCAGGACCTGCCTTACCCTCTGTAGGTATTTGGCTGTGGCTGACGTCCGAGCTGCCTCCTCATGATTACCATTTGTCTGTGGGATCCCTAGGTATTTGTAACTTTCCTGCACATCTGTGATGTTCCCTTCAGGTAGGTCAACCCCTTCAGTTGTGATCACCTTTCCTCTTCTAGATATCATCCGCCCACATTTATCTAGTCCGAATGACATCCCAATGTCTTTGCTGTAGATCCGGGTGAGGTGAATTAGGGAATCAATGTCACGCTCATTCTTGGCATACAGCTTGATGTCATCCATGTAGAGGAGGTGGTTGATGGATGTTCCACTTCGGAACTGGTATCTGAAGCCACTAATATATATATATATATATATATATATATATATATATATATATATATTATTGCTGTCAAAATGAATGCATTAATGCAGATGAATTCATCCTCATGATTAATATTGATTACAAATTTTAATGCAATTAAATGGAACGGTTGTTTACAGTTGTCCTGTTGAAACTGTTTAAGGTGTTGAATAAACATCTTAATTGTACATGCAGTATATTCATATTTTTCATATGTTTTAGATATTTTATCAGATTTTTGGTGTTTCCTTCTGTATTTTAAAAGAGTTCTTGAATATCTTTTGGATTTTTCATCATTTACATGTTGGGGAATTTTAGTGGATTTTAGCACATTTTGTACAATGTTTTCTTTGCATTTTTCGTGTTTGTAAGTGTACTTTTGTATATTTTGTAGGATATTTGAGTACAGACCCCTGCCTCAACCCAGTGTTTTGATCATGATGAATTGAAATTCATCCAAAGCAACCCAGTGATTAATGTGATTACAAACTTTAATCATTTGGCAACAGTCATTTTAAAACATTTCCCTGTGGTCTACATAAGCTGTAAATGCTCTGCTTGGGTCTGAACTCTTCATTAATTTAACTCCACAGGTCTCAATTTCTGAGTAATGACATCAGAAAAGTGATTTGGAGCACTGGCCCTTTAAATGCACATGACTCCGCCCCCTCCAGGTTATTGGCTGTGCTGCTCTTTTCCACTTGATCAACAACTGAACATTGTAGGCAATCAATCAGCTCAAAGTTTGGACTAGCCTAGCCGCGCTATCCCTATTCATTACGTGTATATGTCTAGTAATGCTTCATATTCAGGGGAGGCGGGGCTAAAAGGTTGTCTTTCAAATCCCTCTTTATGCATTAGGATGGTACTACATCCAATCAGCATAATCTTTAGGATGACGTAATTAGAGCTCCAGAAACTCAACGTAGGAGTCTTGAGAAAATTACAAATGACGAAACAAAATTGGGAATTATGGAGCTTAACTATTGTTGTCACTTCTGTAAAACTAATTAATGATTGTTGACACAGTATTTACGCAATTATACACACAATCACACAGATTTGCCAGCAAATGCTAGCTAATCTGTGTGTCAGGTTAGCGTGTATCCTGACAAAATGTGGACATATGTTCACTCTGATGATGTTGTGCAGTTAAATTTAACAGAAAACTCTTTGCCAACATTAGCCTTTGTTTTGTTGGGGTTAAAATGTTGACGCTTGTGTCTTGTCAGTGGACATTGTTATGTTGCAGGGAACTTTAATACAAGTTGCTCATCGCTGGACAGTGGACAGACCTGTTTTCGTTTTTTTAGCCGTGTGTCCGTGTTGTTCCTCAGCTGACAATGTGATGACATCATCATGATATGTTGACTCGACTCCAACTTTATTGACGGATAAGTCAACTTTTAAAAAACTGAAGTCTTTTATACCCTTGTCACAACAAAGGTCAAAATGGAATTTAGAAACTAACTTTTAAACTATTCATCTTACAGACTTCCAATGGACACCAAAATGCTAGTATTTCTATTCTGCATCTTGTGTGTATAGATTTTAACTTATTATTGACCAAAGAGTTCAGGGGTCACTGGGTCAATACTTAACAAACTCAAATGGACTGTAAAATAAAAACCAGTGGAGAATAGAGACTTAGTTTGTAACGGACCGCAGAGAACGCAAGTGCAGAACAGGAGGCGTGTGTAAAAGTCCAAGCAGTATTTTATTCTTTGACAATCCAGAAACACAATACAGACAAACGAGGATATGTCCCCCTCGCAGCGCTTTGTCCTCCCATCCACAATCCGCCGCTGCAATGCGGAAAGTGATGGCATATTGAGCGACCGGAGTGTCCCCCTGTCTTAAAGACAGCAACCTGGTCTCTGCCTGTCTGCCCCTAACAGGATGATCGAACACTAACAACATTTCATTAACCAATCGATCATAGTCTGTCCGAAGTTCCGGGCGCTGGGTAGAAACAGCCAGGGCCCATGCTGCTGCCTGTCCAGAGAGTAAACTCATGACGAATGCTGATTTAGCCTCACTTGTCGCATAGCTGAGCGGTTGTTGGCTAAAAACCAGGGAGCATTGGTGAAGGAACTGACCGCATAAACCCAGGTCACCCTGATACCTGACTGGGGTGGGCATGTGAGGTTGCTGCTGGCCACCGGAGCTGTCACCGGAGAGGAAACAGTGGTGGTGGTGGTGACCGGGGTCGGCGCAGTGGTGATCCCAGCTGACGGGACCCCCGCTGGTGGAGTCTGAGGGGAGAGCCGCGTATCCATTGAATGTAGTTGGGCCCGAACCTCCGATATGGCAGATCCAAGCTCCTTCATGCCAGTAGCCAGGATGTTCAGAGCCTCGCTGTGCTGAGTAGTTACTTCACCCTGGCCGCGAACTGCTTCTAATAAAGCCTCCAGTTCTGCTGGGTTCATGTTGGCCAGATTATACTGTAACGGACCGCAGAGAACCCAAGTGCAGAACAGGAGGCGTGCGTAAAAGTCCGAGCAGTATTTTATTCTTTGACAATCCAGAAACACAATACAGACAAACGAGGATATGTCCCCTTTAAAGTCTCTCAGGGCTGGAAGGTACTTATCCAGACTGGGCTTGGAAGATTTCCTCTGGCCTGGGGGCGAGACTGGATTCGGGTCGGTTCTGGTCCAAGGTCGGGGCTGGCGGCAGGTCTCGAAGTAGGGGTCCGTTCCGGGGTCGGGGCAGGCAGCTGGGGTCGGGGTCGGTGTTCATTCCAAGGTAGGGGCAGGCGGCGAGGGGTGTAACGGGGTCCGGTCCAAGTTCGGTATCAGAAGAGGCAGGCAGAATCCACAGGCAGAAAACGGGGGTCGGACAGAAACAGGTCTGGTACACAGGACACGGATAACAAAGGTTGCGGGAAAATCAGAGGAACGGATCATGATAATCTGGCGAAGGACTCAGGTCTGAGTGAAGGCTTATATGCTCCTCACCTGATGAACTCAGCTGAGCCCACCAGGTGAGTCGCATCATCAGATCAGGCAGGGAAACAGAACGAGGTGAAAGGTGACACACAGAGCATAGATACAGGGCAGAGACACAGAGCAGAGACACAGAGCAGAAAAACACACAGACAGAGAAGAAAACAGAAAGCACAAAGGTACAGAACATGACATAGTTACTATTATTGACAGATAGGATGCCTGGGATGGGCTTCAAAATGATGTCATGACCTTTGACCTTGAATGACTTTAAAAGGTCAAAATCAAGTTCACATGATTTTAAATGGTTGTAACTCCAAACAGAATGGTGATAAGTACTCAGTTACTATTGTTGACAGATAAGAAATTATATGTAGGCTTCAAAATGACATGGTGACCTTTGACCTTGAACAACCTTGAAAGGTTATACCCTTAGTCTCATTTTGAGAGGGAGATGTCCATTAAGAGATCAAATGTTTGTGTCTGGCTGCACTTATTGAGCTATTAATAGAGTTTAACACTGACTGAAATAATAGGAAATGAACTGGAAGAACAAAAAATACTGGTGTTTGTAGGAAACAGGAAATGATTGGCAAGAAGTATATATATATATATATATATATAATATATATATATATATATATATATATATATATATATATATATATATATATATATATATATATATATATATTGTGCAGCCATATAGAGAAATCACTTTTATAATATTTTATTTAAATTTTGTCTCTGAAGCCTCCACACAAAAACACACACCACACCATTAATGAATGTGGTGTGGCTTTTGTCTTTTGTCATGAAAAGGATGGTTTAGTTCTTCAAAGTGTCACTAAATCACAGCCTTTCCAGTGTTGCTGCATCGTGAAGACAACGACCACTGACAGGTTGAATGTAAGAGGAAGACCAATACCGATTCATTCAAGAAAGAAAACAACAAGTGGAAAAGATACGAAGAAAGTCACATGGAGACGAAAGGGTAGACCAAAATATACAAACACTTAACAGTCCCATGGAGTAAATGTTTGTTTGGAAAACAACATTGAAACCGAACAACAAACACATGGATATAAAAAGTAGGGCTGCCAAAAAATTAATAATTAATCATATTAATTACAGGGTTTCTTTATATGAGTCGACTGTTCTGTCTGGGTTTTTTTTGTAGTCAAATTTCCCACAAAATACACAAAAATACACTAAGAAACACAAAAATAATGTCCAGAGAAAATATACAGAACATGCTAAAATCCACCGAAATTCACAAAACATAAAGTAACACAAAAAACGATGAAAAATCCAAAATATATCAAAAAAATGTTATTTAAAAAACACCAAAAATGTGATAAAATATGAATATTTTTGAAATTAACATGTTTATTCAACAACTTCAACAGTTTCAACAAAACAACTGTAAACAACTCTACATTGAATTGCGTTAAAACGTTTTAATTAGATTAATCATGATGATGAATTAATCTGTGTCAATGGTTAATTTTGACAAAACTACTAAAAAGAAAACATTCCAAAAGGAGAAAGATGCCTCCCCCCCACCCCCCCCCCCCATATGAAGGCTCTGCTCATAGGGTGGTGGAAACGCTCCACATCTGTTCATTTATCCACACAAATGAACATTTCTATACAAAACATATGACAAACAGCCACATGCCTCCTATTGGACACATTCCAGTCTGAAGACGGGAATATCCAGAATGTGTGGTTTCCTGCTCACAGGAGTTAAATGCAGAAATAATGACCCCCATCAGTGTTTACCACTATCTGTGTGACTGTTGGAGCGCTCAGGCCAAAGCTATTAGGTTTCTAATTTTTTTTCTCTATTTCAATTAAAATGTGTAGAAAAGGGAGGGTGTATGTTTAACGGGGAGACCCTCACAAAGGCCTTCCCCAGGGAGGAACCAGTGTAATGTCCTCATCAACACTCCAATTAGAGCCGGCCTATTATCTGCCCTGATAAAAATAAAGGCATTAGCACAGAGAATGTTTTCCTAAAATAACTGCAGCTCTTCATTTCATTCCAGGAAGAAAAGTCATTCATCAGATGGAATGTTAATTTTCATTAATGACGCCTGATCTGACTGAATATTAAAAATAAAAGTCTATTCTTTTCAATGTTCTGCTCTGGTTCAGTTCATATTTAATGAATAAAGAATGAGCTGAAGACAAACACTGGAGGATGGGAGGATTAGAAAAGAGGAAAGAGCAAGCAGAGGCAAAAAAGAGAAGGGGGAAAGAGAGGGAGAGGGGGCAGGTAAGAGAGAGAGTATTATTATTATTATTATTATTATTATTATTATTATTATTATTATTATTATTATTATTATTATTATTATTATTATTATTATATGGCTGCTAATGTATTCCAAAAATACATAGTAGTTGCTTTCCACTGGATATTTGTGTAAAACTTTGCCTATATTTACTAAATGTGTGAAAAACTCAAGTGCGTAAATGATGTTTTTTTTCCCCCATTAAATCACAATTACGATGATTAGTTTATTTATTATCATAGATGACAGGAGAAGTCATTAAATAAATATAAATGTAATCATTGTTTTCTTAGTGATGGTAGATGACAGTAGAAGGTAAATCTGCTGTTGTTTTACACATATATTCATTATTCTTCTATATTATCTCTCTACCTGCTATTAAATTCAAATGCTGTGGTTTAAATTGTAAAAACTCTGATTCTCTTGTTTATAATATTTATTCTGTCTGTTTTTAAATTGCCCCTAAGGGAAAAATAAAGTGTTCTTAAATCTCAAATCAATATCTATTTATTCATATTTTTTTAATTATTTTTTTATTTTTCACATTTCAACCATTTTTTCTTATTCACTTGACTCAGAAAAATGCTCTTTCCATTGCACTTTTGTGTAATAAACCATGTGTGCTATGTCTGCCCATCGTTGTAATCTACAACCTCTGTCATGTTTGATCTTTTTTGTAATTATTATTAATGTATTTTAATTCATGTATTAATTGTGGGTATGAATGTAATGAGTGGGAGGGTGAGTGGAATGTCCTGTCTGCAGCAGACCCCTCTGTCCAAAACTAATTTCTCCCTCGGGAGACAAATAAAGATACTTTGACTTTGACTTTATCACATTGCTTCACCAGTAAAAGCCAGTGACAGTGGATGGACACACTGGGTTTATCTTATTTGCTGAAAAAAAAAAATAAAATTCTTACATTTTCTTTGTTTCCGATTTCAATATAGAATAATATTACAATAAATGGTGGTAGATTACTTCAAATACCTTAAAAACAGATAAAACAATCATTTGTGAATTGCCTTTTAAGTACCCCTGGCCTGACCTAAACGCCTAAATCTGAGTCATTACATCAAAAACAGATGAAACTGAAAACACTGACTTTTTCATTCAAATAATTCATTAACTGAATATCAACCCGGTGTTGCTTATTTTCACCTTCCTTTAATGTACACTTTATAAGAAACAATGACCGACATCCAGTTGTCAGCCACGCCCCTTTTGCACCCTGGTGTGATCAGATGATAAATGTTGCATAAAGACAATCTGTGACCTCTAAGACACGCCAGGCGTCCGACCACCAGCCCATCCATCACCTCCAACTTGTGGTTCAGAGACACACACCACCTTCCCCACCTCTTTTTGCATCCTTCTGGTTGTCATGGTAACAGGAAGGAGGCGCGCCTGGAGTGGTGACGGCTGCGGGCTTGAAGATGTGCTAATGGGGAGAAAAGACGTTCTGCCTCACATCCATTTTCTGTAATGTCAAGAAGCATCACAGTGGAACTCTGACAATGAGAGCCTGCCCCACCCGGCCCCTCCCCCTCCCCTCCCCAACACCTGCTGCTCCTCCATCTGCTGCAGCCAAACAACCTCCTGCTTCTCCTCTTTATCTCTGGTATCTGCACATCCATCCATACAGACATTCACTCATTCATTCATTCATTCATTCCAAGTGCTTCCATTAAAACAGAGACACTGTTGTGGAGGAGGAGTGGACCATAAACCCCTTCGCCAAGCCAAGCCAAGCTCATCAATGACACTACTTCCTCCGGAACACCCCAGTACTGGCAGCTTTTTACAGATGTGTGGTGGAGAGCACACTGACCCACTCCATTAGCACCTGGTGATGGAGTGGGTCAGTGTGCATAGAGTCCCATGCTGTGGGACTCCATAGCATGACAAACTTGGACATGATAAGAAAAGTGGTGGTCTCTACTGACGAATGAGCAAAAGCCAATGAGTTGAACAATTTTTATTTACATTTTGAATCTGACAACCAGGGGAAATGCAGGGAACTATCAAAAGGGGTTAACTACAATGTATACAAATACAGAATTATAGTTGACCTACACTCGGTTACTCAGGTTTTTAAATCATGTGCAATAAAAAGGCAACAGAGCCTGAAAATACGTCTGCCTTCTTTTTAAAAACATTTGCAGTGGAGCTCACTCCAGCTTGGCATCAACTGTTCCAGCTCTCCATTGACACCCATATGTAAAAAATCTATCATTATTCCAGTCCCTAAGAAGGCATGTCCCCTGGTCAACAATGACTTTAGACTAGTAGTGCTGACTTTAAATGTTATGAAGACTCTGGAGAAACTGCTGATCCAGGAACTTTGTTCAGAGGTGGAGCCACATCTAGACCAACTCCAGTTTGCGTACAAAAGGAAACGCAGTACAAGTTAGGTGCAGAGGGGCTGGCATCATGGAGCAGCACAGTGGCAGCTTGCCCAGCAGAGTTTATGTGGACTGCCTCTCTCAGCAGTTTCCTACGGAGAGCTGAAGATGATGTTAAAGATGTGGATCAGTGAGGAGTATGCTTACCAGGATAGCTCCGTCCCCCGGAGATGCCCATGGGTAGGGCATCCTTGATATAGGCATGGGGTGGACTCTGTATATAATGCTTCATGGGGTTTTGAGCCCCCAACCAAGCCTCCAAGGCAGCTGTGCCTGGAAGGCGCTCCCCGCCCACTAGCGGCTCTAGCCAATCACAGCAATCAAGGTAGATTTTTGTATTTTTCCCTTAGGAGGACTCAGCAATTGTACAGTTCAGCTAAGGTGAGTCGTCTGTACCTTGATGAAGTTATTTAGCTGTAACCTGTGTTGTGAAATGTTGTAAAGTGTGTGCAACTTTGAAAACTGCAAATGTCATATAAGCTATGTACAGTGTTGTACCTGAACAACTTCCCGTTCATTGAACGATCGTTCACGAACGATATCATATTTTTGACGAACGTGAACGACTCGTTCACTTTTGCCAAATGAACGGGAAGTTGTGAACGCGGTTATTCTGGCATTTATTGAACTGCGCTCTTATGTAGTTCATATTTTGTTCTTATCAAGTTGTAATTATTGAGTCCTATAAGGCATAAAATGGGATCAAAACACAACATTATCATAGATGTCATTTTTGTATTATTCTGAACAAATTTTGGCAACATAATGTTGTGGAATAGCCGATGAGAAGCGTTGGGAGCGGGGCAGAGAGAGAGAGGGGTGCAGAGAGTTTTTGGGAGCGGAGAAAAAGAGTTAAATGCACAGAGTGTGACCGGCGACCGGAGCAGGTGTTGTCCCGTTCTTGGAAATAAACATTGAAAATGACACTCACTGAAACCGCTCCTTGTGTTCTAAGAACCTGCAGAGGGAAGTTAACCCCGGGGTAAGGTACTTACTTCTGTCCGAGAGTAGGACGGCATTTTCCCCTGATTTCCTGACTACGGTCAGGATAACGTCAGCGTCAACGTCAACGGTTAATAATAAGTTTACAATAATAACACAAAAAAAAGAACAAAAAAAGAACGAAAAAGTTCATTTTGGTATCCATGAACTTCTAGTTCATAATTTGAAAGAATGAACGATGAACTGAACTAATTCATATTGAGTAACTTGAACTGAACTTTGATCTAGTTCCTAATCAAGGTGAACTTTCCCAACACTGGCTATGTATGGTTAGCTGAATAGACAGGTATGCTAATGAGCTAAGTCAACCATTTGGAGTTCTGATAAAAGAATGGGCTCTTTGTAAAGGTAACACCCTGTAGTTTAGGTTTCATTTAACAGGTAAAAAGCTATAGACTGAGAAACATTAATATATTTAGATTATTTGCCCCGCGTAATTAATTAGTGCTTAAACCAGGGTGCATTTGTCTGCATTTGGTAGGTATGGACTGAAACAAACTATTTACCAACAGGCCAATATTTGTGACCTTTACAGTTCAAAGTTAAACACAACTTCATTTGGAAAAACCTCAGTATTACAGCTATGGTTATGTTTATGCATTTTACAGAGGGGACATTTTGGTAATTATATATTTTTTCAAAGTGGCTACATTTGGACATTTTTGAGAAAAATGAATGATGCTTAAAAAATACAGATAGTATTTTAGCAAAAAATTAAAATAAAATAAGTGTTTCACATACAAAATTACTATTGTCAATGGTAAAATAAAGTCCAAACTACTATTGTGCTACAAAAATACCATTGTCACATACAGTGGCGTACACAGACAATTTGGGGGCACGCAGAACATGCTATTATAGTGTAAGATTAAAGAAAAAAACATTACACGCACATGTTGAATGCAATTTGACTTTTATTAGACATTAGATAAAGTCTATATCCTATATTATCTATATACCGTCATTCTCAAATGCTTCAATAAACTCTGGACAGAGGTGTGTAAAGGGTATCTTTGCAAAGTAGATAAACGTCTGTTTACCCTCCACTGCAGGCCTTGCTAATAACAGATTGTAGTAAAATGTACTGCTCTAAAGCACCAGCCTCCTTGGTGCTATGTCCTATATAGGGATATTTTCTCAGGAAACGGGGATTATGTGGGGTTAAAATGTTTCTTGCTTATATGTTCATTTATGTTGCCTGCCTACAAAACCTACACACAAGAAAACTTTCAGCTTAACAGATAGATTTGCAAAGTCTACCGACATTATTTGTGGTGGTCGTCCATGTTATCTATCTTTGATTTGGGCTATAGCGTTCAACTTGCTAATCAGGTGACAAGTCACCTAAATTATGTTCAGTTGTTTGGTGCTGTATGTACGGTGGCCAGGAAGGGTCAGAACTAAAACAAAAGCCACAACACAAATGCAAACATCACATCACAACACAGAAAGCTACAAAGGAAGTGACCGTATTTTCCAGGAGACCACTGGAAGCACAATTACCATAGTCACCGATAAGCACTATAAAGTTAGTGGCAAACCTGACATTTACGGGTGGAAAAAGAATGTTAAAAACTTAAAAATACTTTTACTTACTTTTCCAATCTTTTCACTTCTACGTTCCTTTTAAATTTTACAAGAAAGGACTGCTTAAAGTCGATGTTGTTAATTCTGCTTCCAGTGGTCCGTCGGAAAATACGATCACTTCTGTTGTGGCTTTTTGGTGTGTTGTGGCATTTGCATTTTGTGTTGTGGCTTTTGTTTTTGTTGTGAGCCTTCCCGGCCACCATATGTATGAGACATGCTACTGCACAACAAAATGATTACGGGTTGGACTTGGAGGGCAAATAATATGATTTGACTTGATCTGTGTGTTACCTGGCTCATGGGGCACGAGAGGCCATTCCTATTACGCTCCAGACTGACAGCTTCCAGTTGCTCATCTGCTGCAGAGCATCTCTCTGAATTACACACAAGTTCATATGACAAAGGAAGAGAGGAAAAAGTCAGAAGTGTGGGAGGAGGTGGCCCATTTCGGGGCAATTTTTCAGTAGTTTTTAATCGCACAGCATTTCTAAAATATAATTTCAACATTGGCCCCACTAAAGTGTTTCCTGGATTATGCTCACTGAAGGGTTACCATGGAAACCACACCATATTTGTCCAAATCCGTAGATGGTTGATGAGATGACAGCCTTCAAAATAAAAGAAGCCAAATGTGTCCCATTAGTCTTTAGTAGAAACCATCCTTTTGTGGATGTGGTGTTACTGTTGCACTTGAGAATGGTTTAAATATTCAGAAAGATGAGTTTGTTCACTTTCATTTGATGTGTGACAAGTGCAGGTGCATTAATATGGGACCTGCATATATAGGTGTAATTAAAATAATGCCATTAATGTGGGAGCTGTGTATATGGGTTTTATTAAAATGACGTCATTAATATGGGGGCTGTATATATGGGTGTTATTAAAATAATGTCATCTCCATCCCAGCACCGGGACATCAGGCAGGGAAGAGTTTATATAATTACCAGCACAACACAATTAAACATAAATGAGCTTGTTAAAGAAAAAGGTTGTTGTTAATACTTCATGTCACATTCACCACGTCAGCCATAATAATAGATCATGTTAAGCCTCCCATAACAGGACAGTGACTTTAATCAGAGCAGAACACTTCACATAGCTGCTGTTTACAGTCTAACATTCTCACTGGAAAAATGACAGCGCTGTAAATTTGTTTCCTCTGATTGTGTGTGTGTGTGTGTGTGTGTGTGTGTGTGGGGGGGGGGGGGGGGGGGGGGGGTATTTTTTGCAAATAAATGTACAACTCGTAAATGACTCTAAGGGCCTGTTTACACATGGACGATTGCAGCTAAAAATGACAAAATCTGAACATTTCATTTACACGGTAACCATGCCGGTGGGTTCTGAAAACACAAAAAATCTGAAAACTCCTTCTAGAGTGGGGAGTTTTGAAGATGCACTGGGTCGTGTCTCCGTCTAAACTGCAAGAAACGCATCACATGTTCATGTGACATACACCTTTACATCACACTAAACGCACCAAGCCAGTAAAGCAACAAACATATCAGACTACCTGGCTCCCATACAATAAATGAGATCCCCACAGTTAAGGTACAACATATCAAAAACAGGTAGGACTGGGCTGATTGGAATGGGTTGACAGATGTAAGAACAGCTAGTTATAGTTAAGCAGCGCCACACTGAACCAATCCTGCTAGAGCCAGGTCACATTCGGTTGAGGCACTACATCAAGCTGACATGCATATCCAATCAAATTTCGCCCACTGTTTTGTCTTCATATAAACAGAGACTTCCTCCTGAAAATGCTCATCTAAATGCAGATGAAAAATTGAAGACAACACCCCACTTGAATCTTCTGCTTTCATCGTCACTGCATAATGTAGCCTAAAT
This sequence comes from Siphamia tubifer, assembly GCA_020466265.1. Classification (NCBI taxonomy): domain Eukaryota; kingdom Metazoa; phylum Chordata; class Actinopteri; order Kurtiformes; family Apogonidae; genus Siphamia; species Siphamia tubifer. The sequence goes on from CM035785.1 coordinate 15,889,276, forward strand.
GGACATCTCCCTCTCAAAAGATAACACTATGGGTTTGACCTTTCAAGTTCAGTTTTTTTGCTGACAAAGAAATGTACAGACAAACCCTGAGGTTCCTCCCCCCAGGTCATCAACCAGTTAATTTGGCCATATATCCAACATGGTAGAATAATTCATGTTATCATGATTACAGCAAATTGTATCCAAATCCATTCAATACTATTAATCTTTGTCCCTAAAATCACCAGGAAAAATAATCTAATCATTACAGTGTAGAACTGGCACGGTGTGGTGATGTCAGCAGGATGTTAGAGGACTGTGTCCCACACATGACTGTGGGTGGCTGTGGCTCACTTGGTAGAGTGGGTCGTCCATTGACTGAAGGGTCGGTGATTTGCGTCCCAGCTCTGGCTGTCCACATGTCAAAGTGTCCTTGGGCAAGACACTGAAACCTAATTCTCCCAGTAGGTCTAGCAGAACCTACTGGTGTATGAGTGTGTGTTTGCTATTCGTCTGTGAATAAAACATTGTGTTGATCCTTTATGCTAGCTTAAGCTAGCTGTTTATTCACAACTCAGATTCTTGTTCTACGCATGATCACTATATACACAAGTTGCATAAGTTGTCTACTGAGGCAACACTGCCATCTATGGGTGACATCTTTGTTAACCCTTATCATACATGAATAGGTGAATGTGAGGCTAATGTAAAGCGTTTTCAGCACCATGAAGGTGGAAAAGCCCATACAGTATATACTGACATGCTTTCACTTATACAGGTCACATATTAGTCTGATATCAGAATAGATATATACTTTAGAAGAGATATCAGAAAAGTTGTCAATCATCTTTGTGAGATGACCAAAGATTTATGCAATTGTTAAATTGTTAATCCACATGTCCACAATTAATAAATATAAGATTTTTATCCTGTGTAGATTAATTTTCTTATGTCACATGTTGGTCAATATATCAGGTATCAGCCATTATCATCAAATATCACCTTTTTTACCCCCTAATATCGACATCGGCCCCAAATATCCAATATCAGTCAGGCTCCCAGTTATATGGGTGTCGTGGCTCAGTTGGTAGAGTGGCTCGACCAATTTACCATTTACATGATGTGGTATCATACGGAGGTCAGCACTGGGTTTGACAGTAGGGTGAGGTGAATGTGAGCTGTTTCCAGTGTTCCTTCACTGTAACACCGTTTACCTTTCATGGTCTTACTGTTCAGTACATTTTTACACTGCAATTTAGCTGTTTTTTAAATAGCATGTAAATGTGCATTGTGTTCTGTGCCCTGCTTGTTCCTGATTGGTCCTGGTGGAGCAACACCCAGGTTCCCAGTGATACTAAAAGGTGACATAAACCCTGCAGACACTGATTGGTCAGACAGTTGTCTTTGTGACACACATGGTGACGGCCCATAATACTACATCATGATGACAGCCCATAATACTACACCATGGTTTGTCCAGGAGATTTAGGCTTTGGTGACAATGTAAAAATTCAGACAAGACAGGAAATGAGTGAAATTATTAACAATGACAATCAGGTACTGTAAAGACAGTAGTTTCCTGTAATGGAAAGACTACTGACACCCTTTCACTTATTGTGGGTTATTTTTAGAATGTAACCCCTGTGATAAACGAGGGATCACTGTACTGGATTAAAGTTTATGAGGCGACAAAATTATGGAAAGAACAATTATTTAACATTTGTCAAGTGTGCACCCAAGTCGACCGCAGTGAGTGTCCAACAGTAAATAAGAGGGAAAGAGAGTGAAGGGATGGGAACAGATGGGTAATGAGTTTGTGGATGTGTGCATGTTTAGAGGTAGTGCAGGAGTTTTACCACAGGACCTGAAGGGGCTAAATAGATGGATCCTTCTGGAATCAAATATTCAGAACACTCAAATAAGAGTATAATAACCTATAACTAATGATAACTCCACATTTTTGTCTTTGTTTTAGTGCAAAAAAACATTAAATGATGACAATATGATGTGTGGAGCTGACTTGCACTTGACAAATAGATCCCAGGAGCTGGTCTTTCAAGAGGGGGGTTTAATGTGCCTTGGCCACTCTGAGTGCTTTTCTAGTTATTTTTATGATGTATACTGTGTTTGTAGTTGGACTCATTAAAGGGAGGTCTCACTGACATTTAAAAAAAATATATTTACCAAACAATTTCTATTTCCCTACTTTTAAAATATACTAATCTTTTTAATTAGTCTCCTCTGCTCAGCATAAAAACTACTACATCAGTCTGATATCAGAATATTATACAGGTCACATATTAGTCTGATATTAGAATAGATATATACTGTCGAAGGGATATCAGAAAAGTTGTCAATCGTCTTTGTGAGATGACCAAAGATTTATGCAACTGTTAATCCACATGTCCACAATTAATAAATATAAGATTGTTATCCTGTGTAGATAAATGTTCTTATGTCACATATTGGTCAATATATCAGGTATCAGCCATTATCATCAAATATCACCTTTGTTTACCCCCTAATATCGACATCGGCCCCAAATATCCAATATCAGTCAGGCTCCCAGTTATTTATTTATTTTGTATTTATTAATTTATTTAATTAGGACAGTACATATTCATCAACATGTCAGCAGAAAGCATCAATGTAAATATGCCAGAGTTAGCAAAAAAGCTAATTTACATCTGTTGTCCTAAGGCAGGTAAGAATAGTAAACAAAAAGACAAGAGAATGATAGACTGGACAAAGGTAACATAACATGTGGCTCAGTTGGTAGAGTTGGTAGAGTGGCTCGACCAGTAACCAAAGGGTTGGTGGTTCTGGTTCGAATCCTGCTCTGTCCTAGTCATGTGCTGTTGTGTCTGTGGGCAAGACACTTCATTCTCCTTCCCTCCAGTGCTCACAGGGGTGTATGGAAAAGTATGCATTTTCCGTGGTGGTCAGAGGTGCCAAATGTCAGCCATGGGTGTGTCAGTTACCACCACCAGAGGGAGTATATAAGAGTGAATGAATAATGCATCTACTGAGAGTGTGTACATAGAAAAATAGTATATAAATTATCCATTATTATTTATTATTATTATCCATGGTGCCCAAAGCACTTTACAAATTCCTCACACTAACCCATTCATACACACTCATACTAGAGATATTTAGGGTTCAGTGTCTTTGCCCAAGAAAATTTTCACATGTGGACAGTTGGAGCCAGAATTCAAACCACAAGTGTTTCGGTCATTGGACGACCTGCTCAAACAACTGTACCTCAAATCTAAAATATACCAAGTGAAACGCAGCTCTACCTCCTTAGCCACAGCTACCCATCAGAAGATTGTGATATTTGTTTTCATTTGACAGTAACCCCCCCACCACCACCACCACTGTATCAACTAAGAATATTAGCTTAGAATATTGGCTTAGGCCTGTATCAGTCATCGGCTAAGACCGATGAAAACCAAAAAATTCGGTATCGCTCCCAACAATCCTTATGGCTGGATGGTGAGTTGTTACCCAAACAACAGCCTAATATTTAGTTAAATAAATGCACTGGCTTAACAGTGAATGCAAGTTGTATTTTGCATGTGTTTGCAAATCTGCTGCTCATAAAAGGTGGATGTGACCTCGTTCAGATGGGAGTGTGTCACCATATGGGCATAAACTCACTCTGTCTTCATTAAGGCACCATCAAACCGTTCAGCAACAGGCAAAATGTCTACATTTACCATGACCATCTGCACCCACACAGCTCAAAGTTCAGAATGGAATAAGCTGTTACAGTGAAACACCAACTTCAACCCATTTCCTCTCTGTTTTGTCTAATAATTTATTGTACTGTTATTTTCTGAGGTACAATAGAAAACTGATGTGTTCCAGTAACAACATATGGTAGAAACTCACACTGCATCAAGTGGTTCCAGGCACAACAAACCCCACCCCCTTGCAACTATTTTAGCTTTTAATGGACATCTCCCTCTCAAAACATGAGAATATGGGTTTGACTTTATAAGGTCACTGAAGGTCAAACATCATGATGCCATTTTGGAGCCTCCATGTAGTTTCCTATCTGTCAACAACAGTAACTAAGTATTATATGTATGTAACTAAGTATGTATCCTATACAGCTAAGTGGAAAGACATCTTTAACAGATGTCCCGTTACAATCATTATTAGGTTGTACTGACAGGGATAAGGCAAGGCCACAGACAGAGAGTGACTGGGTGAACTTATCGAAGATATGGTTTGAAAATTGTTCAATATTATCAGCTCCAGAGGGAGGTAAATCTGCTCAGTAGGCAGTTATGACCCTGATTATAAGTCAGCACTGTATGACTTCATATACAAATAATGGGTCTATAATGGTATCCCATCTCTTTGTACAATGGTTAAAGACAAAACACTTTATAGTTTTGAACAGTTATGTAAGATCAAAGAGTTGACGAGACAGGATTTTTATAGGTACTTAAAAATGTCAGACTTTTTTGGTAAAGAGTTTAGAGACTCTAAATAGAAAGACAGGTCTAGGTTTGTTGCTTCATACAACTGCAGGAGCAGTAAAGGACTGATAAATAAACTGTACCATGCTGTCACATCTCTTAAAAAGGACTCCACAGAATATGTGAAGCAACGTTGGGAAAAAGAGCTAGACGTTGTAATAACAAAGGACATATGGATGAACGCTTGGAAAACACAGTGAACTAATACTAACTCTTTGAGGTGAAGAGACTTTTGCTGAAAGAATCTGCTTCACTTCATTATTCCTTCTAAGCATAAAGGCAAACAGACACTCAGCTGGGGTGCTGGAGAGAATGTGGAGAAAACATGGTGGACCATGCTAATATATTTGGTTGTGGACACCCCCTCCCCATCCAGTCTTACTGAAAAAGAACCCCCAAGAACCAGTTACTTTCCATATGATTACTTCATCAAATACATTAGATGAAATTCAGACAAAGAACCCAATCGTGCTTTGACTCTAAAACATTAATTGGGGGACAGATTTACACAGTTTTGTTTGTCCTCCAGCTACAGAGTAAAGCTGTTTTATGACAGTCTAGACAATATCCACAGTAAATAGCATTATGCTTTTATGCATATTCATATACAACAAGGTGACACATCGTCTGAATGGATGAATGCAGAAATAAGTGCAGGTGCATCCCATGTTACAGAACAGCAATGCACTGCAGCAGGTGTAAAAGTGCTGAGCAGGCCCACAGGATTCTGATGTGGAACCAAGATGGAAAGACCAAAAGATCCAAGTGACTTTGAAAGAGGGTTCATTGCCTGGGCAAGAACGGCAGTAGATTCAGTCACAAAGTCTGGTGTTGAATAAGAAGAGAAAGTGTTTGAGTACAAAGAAAAAATCAAGTTTGTCAGTCAATCTACGAGAAAGAGGAGTAAACATGGTCAGAAAGAGCTGACATTTGATGTGTGTTGACAGTGAAGATGTCAGGCTCAGTTCATACACACACACACACACACACACACACACACAGCATGATGTGCTCACATCATTTTGAATGCAAATAATTAATCATGATTTGTTTTAAAACATTCACCCCCTGGCCCTTCATGGCCGACCCAGAGCCGGTCGCAGCGCACCGCCATAGAGGAAATGCGCCTGGTGGGTGCACAAGCCAGACCCAGGGGGAGGTTCCGTGAGGGGATTCTCCCAGCACCTCCGCTTATTAATATGTTTACAAACGGGAATGAATCTCATAACTTCCAACGCAAGCTTTTTTCGGTGGAACCCCCCCCCCCCCCCCTGTTTTTTTGATAAATCACACCCTGTATGTAACAGGCGTACAACTGAATTACAGTGAGTAGACAACATTAGCAAATTCAGTACATGGTTTAATTAACAGGTGCACGCTGTATTTTAATGAGGATGCATTTTGGTTAAATGAGAGTGAGCTTTGCAAAGCAGGTACACACTTTCTTGACACCTCCAAAGAAATCAATGTTGTAGAAGATGACAGTGTTTTCACAGTAACTATAGTGTCTCTGTATGGTCATATCTGATGACCATGAACAGATGAAAAACCGTATTTTACACCTGTTATTGACATGCATTGATAAGATTGTACTGATCAACAGTTCAGATCAGTACATGCTGTTGATAATTTGGTCTTCATGGGATAAAGTCATAGGAACAGAATGTTTTTTGTGTTGCACAAGTAAATCTCCATCTGCTCCAAGAAACATGGACTTTTGTTTACAGTACTGTTGTAAGATTAATCCAAACACAATGTCATGCTGTGCAGTTGTGTAGTCGCATAAATGACTGCGATTTGTGATTTAATGTAAACAAATGTGCACATGTGCTTCTGAACATGCATTCTCTTTTTTAAATGAAAGTCTTTATCTAACATTTACAAAAAGCGGACATCCGACATGTGTCCTAAATGAAAATACAGTCATATCAGGAGAAATATTCTAATGAACAGGACTATAGCCTGTGTGGAGCAGGTTATAGCCAGAGATTTTAAAAATACTCACATTCTGTACTTAAGTAGAAGTACCGCTACTTATGTGAAAAAATGCTCTGGTAAAAGTAGAAGTTTAACTCTTCTACTTAAGTAAAAGTAACAAAGTACAATTTCTCAAATGTAATAAAGTACAAAAGTAAAATGGTAAAACTACCATTTTTTTTCCATGAATGCAATAATGCTTATTTAACTAAAGTGTCAAAATTAAACCCTTTAGAAGTGAGTTAATGTGTTTAAATTGTGTTTGATCAGGTCACAGTCATTATTGTGGTAAGTTTAAGTTAGCTGGGAAAGTTCTGCTCCTGCTCAGTGACTGTTCAGCTGTGAGTACACACTGTGTTCAGGTGGATCAGCTGTGCAGATAGAAAAAAACTTTTAGGAAGTAACAATAATGGCACTGTGTAATTTTCAGGAATACCTTTATTTTCAAACTTCCCAAATAACTGAAAGTTATTTGGGAACACAACTATAAGCTTCAGGTTTTGTATTTTATAAACTATTTTAATTCTCTGTGTTGTCTCATTAAATTGCAATATCGTCCACAATAATCACAATAACACATTTTCCAAAGTGAAAAGGTCCAGAACAAATGCTCAGATAAACGCTGTCCTTTTTGGCCCCGTCCACACAGCAACGCAACAAGGTTTTGTTTTGTACCAGATAGAAAAGATATGGCGTCTACACTGGGACCGGTTTAAAAACATATCATGTAAACATGGCAACGAAACATGTGTTGAAAATGATGCAATACACATGCCACACCTCTATGGGCTTATACAAGCGCCAAATGCACCCTGGAAATATAAAACAACTAGAAGGAGTGTGTAAGTGCCTCTGCTGCTCGTCTTGTTGGTTTAACATCAATAACATCAGTTCAATAACATCCCCTCTAAACCCGGCAGTCACCTCTCCCGCTCTAAACCTGGCAGTCACCTCTCTCTCTCTAAACCCAGCAGTCACCTCTCCCGCTCTAAACCCGGCAGTCACCTCTCCCTCTCTAAACCCAGCAGTCACCTCTCCCTTTCTAAACCCAGCAGTCACCTCTCCCTCTCTAAACCCGGCAGCCACCTCTCCCTCTCTAAACCCGGCAGTCACCTCTCCCTCTCTAAATCCGGGGCTCACCTCTCCCTCTCTAAACCCGGCAGCCACCTCTCCCTCTCTAAACCCGGCAGTCACCTCTCCCTCTCTAAACCCGGCAGTCACCTCTCCCTCTCTAAACCCAGCAGTCACCTCTCCCTCTCTAAACCCGGCAGTCACCTCTCCCTCTCTAAACCCAGCAGTCACCTCTCCCTCTCTAAACCCAGCAGTCACCTCTCCCTCTCTAAACCCGGCAGTCACCTCTCCCTCTCTAAACCCGGCAGTCACCTCTCCCTCTCTAAACCCGGCAGTCACCTCTCCCTCTCTAAACCCGGCAGTCACCTCTCCCTCTCTAAACCCGGCAGTCAAATCTTCCTCTCTAAACCTGGCAGTCACCTCTCCCTCTCTAATCCCAGCGCTCACCTCTTCCTCTCTAAACTCGACAGTCACTTCCCCCTCTCTAAACCCAGGGCTCACCTCTCCCTCTCCAAACCCGGTCACCTCTCCCTCTCCAAACCTGGCAGTCACCTCCCCCTCTCCATATCATTGACTCAACACTGACTTAAAGCCCTTTAGCCAAAGCTTTTCTGAAATGACGCATTGTGCTGGAGGAGTGATCATAGCAGACAATAATGTCCTGAAACACAGTCTTAAAGTGAGCTGGAGACAAAGGAAGTGGCTGCTTGACTTTATCTGTGCGGTTGCTAGGTTGGTTCTCTAAACTGGGACCATTGGGGCCTTTATGAGCGTCTGGCACCAACTCAGCGCCCGGCCTCCAACGGCTCCCTGGCTGTTCAGGACAAACCCACGCAGGGCGGCAGACGGACCATCAGCCCTCGCACTCAGGGTGGCGCCGTAGGACTTCCAGGACCTGAGCTCCCCTTGCACTTGCTTTCCCTTCATCCCCTGGTGTTCCCACAAGTCTATGTGACGGCTGCTTCCTTTGGCCCCTTTGACTCCCACACTCTGAACTCAATCCATGTCTTTAACCCTTTATCATTCTGGGCTGATTTAGCTTAAAACGGCTGAAAAATCCCTCTGTAAATTAAAACTGCAGCTTCACCTGTTCGGAGTACAGATAAAATAATAGGCTCTTTGTAAAGGTAACGCCCTATAGTTTGAACTAAAACACGTTTACTGTTTTATTTAAATGTTGTCCTCCCTCACCTTAATTATTTGTGCTTAAATCCTGCTGTATTTGTTTGCATTCCGTAGGTATGTACATTTGGTGAATTATCAATTTTTCATCTACATTTGGACATGTTTGGAAAAAACTGAATGGTTCAATGGTTCAAATACAATATTTGAGCAAAAACTTATAATAAATATTTGGTGTAGAATTTCTTCTCCTTTCTTCTTGCAGTTTCTGTGCTTGTATGGATTTGACATGTGTTTAGGACCTAAATACTTTTCTGGGTTATGACCACTGGAGTGTTACCATGGAAAGCACACAACATTTATTCAGATCCAGACAAGATCAGATGACAGACTTCAAAATAAAATACACCAAATGTGTCCTATTAGTATTTAGTGTAAACCAACCTTTAGTATATGTGGTGTTACTGTTGCACTTCAGAATAGTTTATATTGTCAAAGACAGATGAGTTTGACAATTTCATTTGATGTGAAATAGTGCAGGTGCATTAATGTTGGAGCTGTATATATTGGTGTTATTAAAATAATGTCATTAATCTGGGAGCTGTATATATATATATATATATATATATATATATATATATATATATATATATATATATATATATATATATATATATATATATATATAAACTATATGTGTGTGCGTGTTATTAAAATCATATGATGTATGTACATCAGGCTGGGCAGCGCTTAAAGCATAATTGGGAATGAGTTCAGCATTTACGCATTTACTTCTGGACAAATATGAGTGTGAACATGTCCTCTTGAGATAAATCTGTGCTTGCATGGCCCCGTTCCTAAATCAAAGGCACGGATTTCAGCCCTGCAGCTCAAATCATTTGGGCACATGTGAGCTGAAGGGATGGTTGGCGGTGTCAAACAGATATTTCAGCATTTGAAAATACTGCCCTGGGGCAGAAACTGGGAACAAAATGCACACGCTCGTCTTTTACATGACAAATGGTAGAGGGATGCCACGCCCCACTCCTAAATGGTTTGCCTTCATAAATATCACAGATAGAAACAGTGTGTGATCAATACTTCGTAGTTTGGTGTTGATTGTGCGAAAGTCGTCACAGCTGCTGTTCAGTAAAGCTTCACTCCTACATATTTCATGAGGAAATCTCCTGGTACAGAACAAAGGGGGATTCTTTAAGCCCTGAAGGCAACACGGAGACTAAAGAGCACATACAACCCTGAAGGCAACATAGAGTGTAAAGAGCACATACAGCAGTGAAGGCAACACGGACACTAAAGGGCACATACAGCACCATTATAAGACATAGAACAGCCATTATAACACTGCAACACTGTAGACATGTGTGTTTGTGTGTGTGTATGTCTATTGTTTTTGTCCATGTAGTAAGTGATGCATCAGGTAAACCAACAGACCATCTTCTTCATCACTGCTCTGTAGACAAGGATGTGTTTATGCAGTTAAATGTTCACAATATGGGGTGTATGTATATAACAGTATTAACAGTATATATATATATATATATATATATATATATATATATATATATATATATATATATATATATATATATATATATATATATAACAATATGTATTCTGCCGCTGCTTCTGTGTAGTGTACTAGCTCGGCAGACGGTTAAGTTCCCAAGAAAAGCCAAACATCAGAACTTTGTTTCCATACTTAACCTGGTTTGCTGTAAAACTGCAAACATACAGAACATGTCTTAGTTACAGTCATTGCTCCATCAGAATTACATGCCATTACATATTGAAATGAAAATAAATATACCGCTAGCTCAACACTAAACCGGATGAAGAAACCATAGACACGCTGACAATTAGCATTTGCTGTTAAGTTATGAATTCTAACATATTTTCATCAGTCAACAAAGGTTCACATCAGAGACATTTTTTATTATGAACTTTCACAATAACTAAACATTAAGGCATATGGTTTCCTGGCCATACAAAAGAAAAACATGTCTGCTCGGTTGCCCTTTAGATTCCAACTGCTATGGGAATAGCGTCAGTACAAAACAACCATTACTGCACACAATCTGACCACTAGAGGGCCCCCTTTACACACTTTTAACAATATAACATCACAATATGTATATGTATCTCACAGTATGTATATGTATATAACAGCATTAATAGTATGTATATGTATCTAACTTATACATGCCAAGATGGCGCACAATCTGCTGCAACAGCACTGACAGTAGCCCCTGCGTTCTCTTAATTTAATTGTATAGTCTGTACCTGTGCACAGTTAGCTAGATTCTGACTGCCACTTTTCTCTTAATCCTATGGCTGGTTTAAAAAGATAAAGTACTTTGTCATTATGCACTGTACAACAAATTTTGTCCTCTGCATTTAACCCATCCCTTCTTTAAGGAGCAGTGGGCAGCCATGGGCGGTGCCCGGGGACCCATCTCCTGCTGTAGAGCCAAGCTAATGGTCAGAATCACCTGGTTGGAGGAATTTAACCTAACAAACATGTTTTTGGGTGATGGGGGAAACCGTAGCACCTGGACGAAACCCATTCAGACACAGGGAGAGAAACATGCAAATTCCACATAGAAAGGCCCACGTGGTCCAGGAATCAAACCTGGGTCTTCTTGCTGTGAGGCAAAAGCACTCAGCCACCATGACGCTACTTGCAACAGCTTTGCACTTCAGCCTGCTAGAGGCAACCAGCTACTCACCTACACCTGGAAATCCTGAACTCCTGCTTCACTATTACACTGAAAAAAACACTACACAGTTCTATTCCAAGTCGATTATCCAACTGGCTAAACCACAAAGACATGTGGGGGCGGGTAAAAAAAAATCAGTGGTACAGGCAGAAGTTAAACAAAGTGTGGATGGGTACCGGGACAGGAAGTAAAAAAAACTAAAAGCAGATTCATGGATGAAAGTGTGGATCTGTGGTTGAGCCAGAGCCAGTTTGTTTTATTTTGAAGGAGCTTTATATCCAGCCACAGATGTCACTGAGCAGCACTGATGGTGTGTGCAAGCCTGGTAAGGCTCCAGGGCCTGTTGGCATCCCAGCCAGGGTGCTTAAGACCTTTGCTATGGAACCCTCTCTCGTACTGCACTCACTCTTCTGACAATCATATCAAACTGCTACAATACCCACACAATGGAAAACTGCCACCATAATCCCAGTAGCAAAAAAACCCAGACCCACAGAATTCAATCACTATCGCCCCATAAACCTAACATCCATGATAATGAAGTGCCTGGAGAAACTACTGCTCAACATCATAATTCCACTGGCCTCCACACATATTTGAGACCATTCTTGTACATTCTATACACCAATGACTGCCTCAGCTTTTCACCCACCATATCTTACCTCAAATATTCAGATGACACAGCCATCTTTACACTTCTTTCAGATAACCAGTCCATTCTGGACTATCACACTGGACTGTCACTCACTTCACCACATGCTACACAGACAACCATTTCCAAATCAATGTCAATAAAACAAAGGAACTGTTGTATAATCCCCCCTCACTGCAGCTACCAAACACAGGTTTTACTATTGACGACACCCCCTCCACTTTCAAATAGTTTGTTTGGCAGTATTTTGGATTCCCAGGAGAAATAATAAATGGCAAGAGAGTGAATAATAAGACATTAACATTATGCAAACACTGTATGCAAACAATTCTGTACAACGCAGATAATACGAGCACAATTCAGAGACATTTCTAGCAGCACCACAGCTCAGTACTCTAATCAACAACTGCACCTGTAAAGAAAACACCAACAAACCAGACAACGCTGACAAACACATTCAGACCTCAACGCCCACAGTCAAGCACCAGATTAGATTTTGAAAAAAAGAAAAATATAATTCAGTTTATTTTATTTCAATATTTTATTTTAGTTTTCAATTTGTAGATGAAGATTTTCATGAAGTTCATTAAAAGTTAATGCTTACAGAGTTCCATGTGCAACTCAGTTAAATAAAAAGTCTGTTGTCCATTCATATAATTTGTAATTTAGTAATCTGAAAATCTCGTCTCGATCTTGTGAACCCAATCTTGTGTCTTGTCTTGTCAGCTGAGTGTCTCGTCACACCCCTAGTCTTTACTGAACCTCCTGCTATCACTGGACTAAAGTTTCATTCAACCCATCTTCCTGTGCTGTTCTACATATTTAGGTTCCATCCTCCTGTGGTGTTCTACATATTTAGGTTCCGTCTTCCTGTGCTCTTCTACATATTTAGGTTCCGTCCTCCTGTGCTCTTCTACATATTTAGGTTCCGTCCTCCTGTGGTGTTCTACATATTTAGGTTCCGTCTTCCTGTGCTCTTCTACATATTTAGGTTCCATCCTCCTGTGGTGTTCTACATGTTTAGGTTCCGTCCTCCTGTGCTGTTCTACATATTTAGGTTCCGTCCTCCTGTGGTGTTCTACATATTTAGGTTCCGTCCTCCTGTGCTGTTCTACATGTTTCTTTCTATTACCAACCACACCAAACTCTCACAAACTTTCACAAACACAGAGTTGGTAGAGCAGGTCGTCCACTTGTCATCCACTGACTCAAATGGACATTCATCTATAGCCTGTCCGTCCATGGGAGTGGATTTCTTCTTCAGTGTGGTTCTCCTCAATATTTCTTCTTTTCTCCACTGGGTTTTGGAGTTTTGAAGGAGGGTCTAAGCACAGTGGATGCATGGCACTTTATCTATTTCTGTGGTTGTTGTTTCTTTTTTTTGTAAAGCCCTGTGAGGCGACATTGTTATGATTTGGGGCTCTATAAATAAAATTTAATTGAATTGACTGAAGCGTCAGCTCTGGCTGTCCACATGTCGAAGTGTCCTTGGGCAAGACATGGAACCCTAAATTATTCTCCCAGTAGGTCTGACAGAACAGTGCATGGCAGCAGCACCTACTGGTGTGTGAATGTGTGTGTGAATGGGTGAATGTGAGGCTAATGTAAAGCGCTTTGAGTGCTATATAAGGGCTGCACATTTACCCACACCCAAATTAACCTGAACGACAGGTCCACCTCTCATTTAGCAAACACCATAATTCAAGACACCACTCATTCACTACACCAGCAAACCACCCCCCTAACTTCAGGACGCAGGTACAGAGCCATGAATTCAGGAGGGCTTACTTTGGGAAAAGTCTGACCCCCCCACAGCCATACCTGCTGTGAAGAGCTCTCTCTTTTTTCTGTTTTTTTTTTTTTTAATTTTGTCCTTCTATATAGTACATTGTTGCTCTCACTGTCACATGTAGTTGTATTGCTGTTGCTGGTGTTTGTCTGTGTGTTATGTTGTCCCCAAATGTAATATGCCATCAGTGAAGATGAATTTTTACACAGGGAACAATAAATTAAATCTAAAAATCTCATCTAACAGCAATAATAGTATGTGTACATAACAGTATGTATTTGTATATATCAGTATGTATATGTATATAACACTATATATATATATATATATATATATATATATATATATATATATATGTATATATATATATATATATTATTTTAACATTATATATGTATATAACAGTATTAACGGTATGTATATTTATATAACAATATGTATAAAACAGTATGAGTTTATTGACATGGACAATAATACTCTGATTATTCACTGATCAATGGATAATGTGATGTGTTTTATATCTGATAACAGTAGTAATCTGTTTACATTAAATCAGATTAACACAGCTGGATTTGTCTTCACACTCCCCTGTTTTCCTGCATGTTTACAGGTTAACAGTTGAATTTTTCTGAATTCAGATTGAATCATAAATGCAAATGGGTTAAAGGGTTACAATAATCACACTGCTTCAAACAATGAGAATTTCAAGTGTGATCAGTGCACTGCTGCAGTCACACATCTGAAGGGCTGATGGCTTACACAGCAGCACTCTGAGCCAATGGCCTACTTCTTCCTTCCAATCCTGTTATTGGCTCAAAAAGTCACTACCAAGAAAAAGAAGCTTTTTTTTTTTTTTTTTTTTTACTGTCGGTACAGTGACACTAAAGAAGCAGGACTTGTATTTTGTCCCAAATCTCTATCCTCCTCTGGAAAAACCTTTCTTAAGTCCTTACATGAGCTCCAAATGAAAACTTTTTTCCTCCTATTGCTCCCTGAAGAAACATAACGTAAATGACAAACAAAACTCTGATGTTATAGAACTGAAATATTGTATAGATTGAGACTGGTTCATGGCCCATTTCACTTTTCCACTGGATATATATATATATATATATATATATATATATATATATATATATATATATATATATATATATATATATATATATATATATATATATATATGTATATATATATACATATATAACTTTAGCCATATTTATTAAATGTCGAGAGAAAAAAAGAAGTGCATGATGTCTGTTTTTTCATTTAAATCACAAATGAATAGAATAGAATAGAATCACTTTATTGATCCCATGATTTGGAATTTGCTTACATGTAATGATTTGTTAATTTATTCTGGTATGTGACAGTTGAAGTCACATGAAGCTCAGTCTGCTGTTGTTTTATTCAAATTCAAATGCTGTGGTTTCCTGGTGTTTCCACACACAAACACATTATGTTTAAATGGGGAAAAAAAAGATTCTTCTCTTAACTTTTGTTAAAAACATTAGTTTTTTTTTTAATTCGCCTGAATGTTGTGAAAAAAGGTCTTTCCATTGCAGTTTTGCATAATGAGCCATTTGTTCTATGACTGAGAAAAACACTTATTGCCAGGGCAAAATCTTTTAATAGAAAAACAGGTGTTTTTCCATTAGGCACATTTTTACGTGTGACTTCCATTTGTGTGGTTTGAGGGTGAATGTGACTGATACCAGGTGGAGTTAAAAAGAGTGGAAGGTGGAGGCAAACACTGGTCACTGTTACCACAAAACCAAAAAGTGGGACTGGAAATGTTATTGTTTACCAGCAGCTGAAGTTCAAAACAATTGTAGACGGCTTTGGTTGAACACAATTGAACGGGAATGGCACCAATGAACATTTGTCTGCAGTAAATTTCCTTTTTTTCTCCTTGGACCCTTGAAACTTCACCCATCAGCTCCTTCCTCTTCCTCTGAACTGTAGCATTCATCACAGGTTTTTAATTTCCTTCCATTTACATGAAAACATGAAAATGAAGATTTGCAGAAATCTTCAGTTTGGCCGGAGTTTTTAAAAACCCTTGTTTTCTGTGTGTATGCCCCTCGTCGTCTAAATGAAAAGTACTGTCACAACCAGGGAGATGAAGCAGGTGGTATATATATATATATATATATATATATATATATATATATATATATATATATATACATACACACACAGTGATTTGACAACCGACAATAAATAAATACAATGTGCAACGAATAAATAAACAAAACCACCAGGTGACTGGAGCAGAGTCAGAGGATTAGGACAGGTCAGATCAAAGTGGAGACCACATCAGACTGGACACACCAGACCAGAAACTAGACCAGACACCAGACCAAAAACTAGACCAGAAGCCAAACCAGAAACCAGACCAGACTCAGGCCACACATGAGGCCAGACACCAGACCAGACCAGAGACTAGAGACCAGGGAGCCAAGCGAACACAGTAGAATGAGGTGGAGGTTCTTAAATAAGTCATGGGAACAGGTGTGTGTCATCAACACATCTTCACCTGTAAGACAAATTCTAGAGTGTCCCCGTGCCTAAAGCAAGTGGACACCACCACAGTTCAAACGCAGACAAAAGTCTCTGTTTTCAAAAATCGCTGGCTAAGTGTAAACATTCCCTCTATGATATCAATGCCTAAATAAGGATTTAAATATAATTGTGCAAAAATAAAATGTTCTGTACCTGTGGTTGTTGTGACCTGTTTTTCTGTCTGGATTATATTCAAAATGAGGAAGGTGCCATGGTTGAACATGAGTCATTCAGAGTGACATCATCCTTTCAACTTAAAAAAAAGGCAGTTATTTTAAACCCTGTCTTAAAAGGCCAACTGTAGTGTGAGTAATGTATAATTACATATAGTAGTTTTTTATGGGCACAAACAAAAGAATCCTTGTTGTGTGTCGATGGTGAACATCAAAGAACATTGGTTTGGATCAGGGTGAAGCTCCCTCAGATGAATCTCATGCTTGAATAATAATCAGCCGCTTTTTCTAAATATACAGTCCTGTTTATCCCCATGGCTACACATTTATATGCACATTTCTCTACCGTCATTTGCAGAGTATGATGCATTTCTATCTAATCCATATTTTATCTCTAGTATTTTTTCAGCCGTACAGAATCCTTTTCCGTCTCTGCATGTGTTTGCTGTTTGTCCTTTTGTCGCCCATCCCCCTTTCCCCCCGCTGTGCCTCCATTCGCTCTCCTTTCCGTTCCCAGGAGGGCGTGGCAGCGCTCACATTGGCTCACCTACATATTCCATCACCAACACACGCTTCAAAACCCTGTTATTCCCTCTCACCATCCCTGGAAAACTGTACAACTTCATCAGGGACATTTGGGGTGGGACAAAGCTACTGAGGAGGAACATACCAGGGACACAACAGGGATATCCTAGGGACACAAGAGGGACATGCTAGGGACACAACAGTGTCATGCCAGGAACACCACAGGGACACACAAGGGACACCAAAGGGACATGCCAGGAACACATTAGGGACACAACAGGGACATGCTAGGGACACACCACGGACATGCCAGGGACATGCCAGGAACACAACAGGGACACCAAAGGGACATGCCAGGAACACATTAGGGACACAACAAGGACATGCCAGGGACGCGACAACACCACAATAGGGACATACCAGGGATAGAACAGGGACATACCAGGCACAAGAGGCACAACAAGGACACAC